>JXCR01111750.1:0-47735 GCA_002079205.1 Phalaenopsis hybrid cultivar | reverse complement strand
TATATATATATATAATTTTAGAAAAATTTGAAATCAAACTAATCTCATATCTTTCAAAGTTTAAATGAAAGAGCGTTGCACCTCAAGCTATGTATCTATCTTGAAAGATAAACACATTCCTTGATAGTGAGGCTCCATCAAATAAATTAAAAAATGTATGACATCCATTTGGTCTGTGAAACCATTTTATTTATAAGCCAACAAGTTCCTTTATTTAATATAGAAAATTAAATAGAGTTTATATTAAGTTGAGTTCTTGAAAGTTTCCTAAAATGGCAAGGCCTTATAGTTAATTACATCTTACATAACCAAAGTTACCGAAGAAAACTCTATATAAAAAATCAGGGGATATTATCTTCAATGAGTCAAAGCAATAAGATTTTTCAACGAGATCAGACAAGGAGGTATGAAATGGGAATGACTCAAATTTGGAACGTTTATTTTTGGAATCCAAAGGAAGAATAACTAGGGGATGTCACAGATCCTGAGAAGAACCTCAGTGACTTCCCAAGTTATCATATGGTTTGGCTTCAATTTAGAGGAGAAATATTTAATTGTTTCATCATGTCAATTTTATTAATGAGGGCTTACATCTGTGTTACATGATCACACAAATAGCCTGA
Organism: Phalaenopsis hybrid cultivar; assembly: GCA_002079205.1. Taxonomy (NCBI): domain Eukaryota; kingdom Viridiplantae; phylum Streptophyta; class Magnoliopsida; order Asparagales; family Orchidaceae; genus Phalaenopsis; species Phalaenopsis hybrid cultivar. The sequence goes on along the minus strand of JXCR01111750.1, from coordinate 47,112 downwards.
AAAATGTGAGGATTTAGGTCTTGACGAACAACAACCTTGGAATCCTAAAGCGAGTTAGAGCTTATATTGTATAGCAGAGTTATACAAAGGCCTAAAAGAAAGTTAAGGATTTATGTCGTACTGGGCAGACAATCTCAAAATCCTATAGCTTGTTGTTCAATTCTAAAAAATGGTTTAGCTAGCATAGACATATTTTGCTGTTGAAGATGTTCGTGCTGCCAATAATGCTAGCCCGGAGCTCCTAGTAGTGGCAAGTTTAAGTTTTCTAATGTATCAAGTCAAAACGTCAAATCAAATGTTTCCTATGGTCATGGTTATTTAAATATTATGACAAATGTTAAAGTTGATTAGAGTGACACCGATTACGATCATACGGTTCTCTCATTCTGGCACCACTATTTTCTTTCAGATTTACTTAGTCCAAATGAATTTTCTAAACCCAATTTAATGAGGTCTGTACTTTCATTTAGAGCGTGGGAAATCTCGTTAACAACCGTAAGTTACATCCTCATAGGGATTCCCGATCATCCAATAGAGACGTTTTAATTTAATTACAATTTTTGTTTTGTTTTGTTTGTGATTAAGTTTGAGTTGTCTTATATTTTGATTATTTTGGTGGTGAATTTTATCCTGTTTAATTTTTTAGTATTGTTTTGGTTTCAGTTTTGTGGTTATCCTATAAGTTTCAGTTTTGACATGCAAGGTAACTTGTTGTTTAACCTGCAAGTCTACAAGCAGGAAACAAGAGATACAAAAAGGTAAATAAAAGTAAATTGCAGTGCAATAACTTAAAAGCGTACCTGTCGATTCTTCGAGTTCCTCCACCTGAAAGATCAGCTTTGGCAATATGAATATAATTTTGCAAGGAATTCAAATTGCAGGAGTAGATGAAGGTATAGCTATCAAATCCCAATTCATGACTTTATTGAGTCTCGAAAGATTTTAGTGGATAATTTTAGAACAAAATATAGCAAGTTTAATTTGCCCTTCAAGTTATTCAAGAGATTCTAAAGTGCTCGGAGCGTGACCCTGAATCACTTTGAAGATTTCTTGAAATATTTAGAGTTCATTTTGAACTTATCATACTGTTTTATTAATCATCCAAGGTTAAGCTAGAGTTATCCCATTGCTCAAGGAAACTTGATGTTTTATTTATCCCAAGGCTAGGACACTCAATTAATCAATCAATATTTCATTTAAGAGTTATTTGGGTGGATGCCTCTAAGGAAAATTTGAGAAAGTAAAGGTTTTGGTTTCCAAAGTTGAAATCAGGCTTGTAGTGGAAAAAGGTGTTAATCATCAATCATGTTATCTTCCAAGTCCAATCAAATGAGTTTAAATGTCAAGTGTAGGTCACTACCAAACCCTGAATAATCACAAAATGTGAAATTGTAACTTAGCAGAATTTTGATTTAAATGACATGCATTTTTGTTAAAAGATCATGTTATCATCAATTATGGGTTTAAAATTAATGAAATATTATCTTTCTAATTTGAACCCATCACTTGAGAATCATTTAATTTTGATTGACTTCCAAGTCCTGACAATTAAGGAAATTACAATTTTGTTCTTATTATAGAAAAGGTGGTATTTGAGTTCCTACCTTTTAATCCCATTGTATTCCAATCATACAAACATAGTCATTAGGATCAAAATTACCCATCTTCCCTTTGATTAATCCTAAATCTTGATTGAGGCACCAAAACCTAAAGTTACTCCTTTGCCTTGGGGCTCTCCACCTCATAACTCGTTAATTAAAATTCAAATGACTTTGAGAATTTTTAGAGTGTCCTATCCATGGGTCAATTAAAACATTAGAGGAGAAAATGTGTATCTTCAAGATTTAATTTAATTTAAATAATTATTTAAATTTAAAAGGTAGTATTTTCAAAGTTAATTTACTTGACTACCCAAACTAAAATTTTTATTCATGAGAAAATTTTTAGAGGTCACCTTAGGTCAAAGAAACACTTAGGCGAAATTTCATGATTTTTTGAATTACATCTTTAATTTGATTTTGTAATTATTATTGATTTTTATGATTTAATTTGAATGGAAAAGATGTTTTATTTACAAAAATTATTTTTAATATTTTAATTAAACCTCTCTGAGCTCAGGGAACTCATAAAAACAAATTTTACATTTTTATAGTTTTAAAATTATTTATTATAATTATTTTACTGGGAAAATAAGAAAAATTCGCTTTAAGCTTTTAAAAATTTATTTTTAACTAAGAAAAATTAGGAAAAATATCCTAATGAGTTCTAAGTGATCAGGGAACAACTAGGCACACTTTAAAATATTTTAGTATTTTTGAGATTTTTAATTATTTTTAATTATTTTAAATTAAAAATAAAGTTCAAAAATCAAATATTTTCTCAAAAATAAATTTTATTTTTCATAAATTCCCCTAATCACAAGGAACTCAGAAAAAACTTTTCTTAATTTTATTAAATATATTTAATTTGATATAATTATTTATGTACAAAAATACAAGATTTCTTAGAAAATCAACTTTAGTGCTTAAACTTAGTCAAATAATTTTTAAACTTTTACGGTGGGAAACATGATTCTTATACACAGTGTGGAATTGATTTTGTCATTTTTTTATTAGTATTTAGTTTACATAAATTAAATCAATATATATACATTTAATTAACTATTGAAATGTACAAGATCATTTAAATCATCATAACACTTTTCTTAAGCTTCTCTGACTATAGGAAACCTACTAAAGTTATTTTCATAACTTTCCAAGTGGTGCTTTAATTTATATAATTAAAATAATTCAAAATAGCCATCCTAGCTTAAAAATTTAGGTTCGAGTCATAGAGATGCCCTCTGACCTTGGGAAAAACAGAGAACATCCCCTTTGTCATAAGAAACGAACCTTAAAAGTTTCAAGTCATGGTGAACAATGGTTGATCATAATAAATGAAAATACTCGAGAGAGTATTTAATTTATTAAAAATCAAAGAGTTAACAAATAATTTTTATTTTTAGTCCACATTATTCTTTTTTTTTCACTGAGCAAGGAGTTCTTATTTTGTGCAGACACCGCACGCAACTTTGCATGCGGTGTCCAATGGAAAGATGACACTTGGAACAGTGGCCCCCACAACTTAAAAAATTAAATTAAGGCATGATTACAGAGCTACCCAGCCTGAATCTAGCTTGAAACAGGTAAAAGTTAAGAGCACGCCTAAAAAAAAGTTTATTTCATTGGAAAACCAAACGACGCCCGAGCGAGGAGAGCACGGAGCACCTTCATTCGATCTTCATCCCATCTTTTAGGGTTTTTGAATCAGAAAAACTTAGGGTTTTAGAGTGTTGTTGTAAACCAAAGAGAGCCTAGTGAGAATGGAGATGGAAGAGCCCTTGATAATGGAAACCGAAGAGGAATCGACAATGCAAACCAAGAAACGCAAGAAAAAGGAAGGGAAAGAGCGAAAGAAGAAGGAAATCCAAGGGGGTTCATCCAGATAATTTTTATTTTGGTGTTTTTGAGTTGTACACAAATGCACACAAAATTACCTTAAAAAACCAATATTAAACCCTAATAAAACTTATTATTTAATTATAATACCAAACCAATCACTACTTAACAATACCTTAAATCTGACCTGAGTAATACAAAAATAATATTATAATAATAACAGAATACAACGGAAAAACTACCAGAATATAACCTTAATACTACACCAGAATATAACCTTAATAATATTAATACCTGAATACAATGGAAAAACTTCTATAATATAACCTAAGTACTAAACATGAGTAACACTAGAATATAACCTTAGTAACCTAAATACTAAATATTACCTGAGTAGTACAAAAATAATACTATAATAATAACATAATACAACGAAAAAACTACCAGAATATAACCTTAATACTACACTAGAATATAACCTTGATAATTTTAATACCTGAATACAACAGAAATACTTCTATAATATAACCTAAGTACTAAACTTAAGTACTAAACCTAAGTACCTAAAATACAACGACAATACAACCAGAATATAACCTAAATACTACAATGTCAGAATACAGTGTAAGTATTACTATAATATAACCTAAATAATATTATACGAGATCACATAATATTGCTTAAATATTACCATAGTATTCCCGAAATAAAACATTTCTACATAACCCCTTATATTTTTTTGCATTATTTTGTTTGATGTAGGTTTGTGAACCCAAGGTCCATGAGTTGTAGATGTCGACCATCTTTATTTAGAGATGCGCTTGATAAGGTCAGGCCTGCTGTATCTGACGAGGTGAGGAATGAGCTGAAAACCTTGAAAGTTGATCAGTTCTTTGCACTTCCACCTTATCCCCAAGACAATGTGGTACACTTCAAATATTGCAATGTTGGATACATGAAAAAATGGTTTTCAGACTAGGAGGGAAAGAACTAAGGATTAATTCTGATGAAGTTGCCCTTTTGATTGGCATGCCAAATAGAGGGGAAGTTCCAAAGTGGAAGAAAGTTCCATCCTTTGGCGTTGATGCCCGTCAAATGAAGGCTAATCTGTTGAACTTCAGAACTGGGAGTCTTCTGCCCCTTTTAATCAATTGTATATAAACTATTTGTTATCAAATTTATTTTTTCCATGTAGTAATTTCAGTGTATCCAAATGACTTTACATCTTTGGAGATAATGTAGATACATTTGCTTCATTTAGTTGGCCCGCTGCGCTATGTGAATATCTTATTGAGAAAATAAATGCGGTTGTCATCAAAATAAGGTGGAACCGGCCTCTAGGATATATAAATGGTTTTCTTTTTTTGCTAATGGTAAGTACATCGTATTAAAGTCAAATGCTATTTATTTCTTTGTGTAAAGCTGAATATGCCTTTTTTTTCACACAACTCGGGTTTTATGAGCACAGTTCTTTGGTTACTCCTGTGAATCCTGAGGCTAGACCTCGAATGTTGAGGTGGCCAACAACTGTAATCTTGAGCTCATCCCAACTTGATATAGCTTTTAAGATGTTGACTCATGATCAGGTAAGTTACATATATTTTTGTATTTCCAATTAAATTATTATGTTATTTTGAAACTAGTAATAATCAAAGCATTTCTTTTTAAAATTACTCGCAGGTTCATAATAAATTTTTGGATCTGAAAGAGGATGAGCTCAATCTGTTATCTAATCCAGATGAAGGATTACCTGGTCCAATTTCGGTGACGCATGTCCAAGGCAAACCAAAGGCACCTGTATCATTTGATATGGGGCCAGTTGATTCAGGGGACATCGCCCCTGAGCCACTGTATACCACAATAAATAAAAGCATGGAATCAATAGTCGAGCTGCTTAAAGGTCAAGAGAAATGGTTCACTGAATTTTAAGGAACCTTGAATACAATAGTTGTTGGAGTGTCGAGTTTGCAGGGGCAAATGTCGATGCTGTAACATAAGTTTGATAAATCTGAAAATATTCCAACTAATAAAGGCGAAGAGATCGGAGTAGATGATCCCCAGCCAGCCTCCCCTCATGGGTGGAGTTCTCATGATTTTGTTACCCAGCATTCAGCTTCTGTTGATATTACCCAGCATACAGCATATGTTGGAGAAGAGGGAATCCAACCTTGGCTGTTGTGGAAGAGGGAACCCCTGTTGACGGAGATAAGGTTAAACGGTCTGTTGCCAGCTTAATACAGAGGGTTAAGGGCAGACGGAGCAGAAGAAAGAAGACAGTGAGTTCACCTTTCACTACCTTCAAACTGAAGAGAAGAAAAACAACAGGTGAAGTCAATGAGCCGATGATACCCGAGGAAGATGTTGTTGTACATACCACCACCATAGTAGAAGAACAATAAATTACTGAAGAACCAATAATAGACCCTGTAGCAGAGATGGGTCTTCAAATAATTATATGTCCTAGTGTACATACAAACCCCAATCCAGAGGGACAACATAGAGTTGAAGATGATGAAGTAGAAGGATCACCTGTCCTAGCACTAACAACTCCAGGAGATCAGCCAGATGTTGTTAATGTGTTATTTGGAATTTATTTTTGATAAATTATCTTATATCATTTAAATTACCTGTGTATTTCAGATGAGCAAGTGATGTGAAATAATTTTTTTTTTGTAGCCTCTTCCAGCTGTCCCCCAGATCGATTATCCTGGAAGATCTATGGTATCAGCTGAAACACAGACGGTGAACGATCAAGTCATGGCAAAATACATCAATGAGTGAGTGAATCTGTGTCTTTTATAATGAACTTCTTCTGGGATTAAGTGAATGAAGACAACTTCTTTATTATATTTAGAATTTATACTATTATGCAGGAGTGATATTATATTGCACTTGAAAGACATTTTTATAGATCATCGGGCAATGATAGAGTTATTGTGTAATTGCATGATTGCAAATGACCATGTCGACGCTCAAGCGATGATTTTGAGCAACAAGAGGAATGCAAATTCATATCTTTTTAGGATTTCCATTTATGTATCGCCACTATACTGGGTAAGACCGCATCTAAATATCTAAACAAACATAAAATGGGTTAATCTTTTTAGGTCATACATTTTTTAGGCCTTACATATTGTGCAATGGCATGATTTAATTATATTAAGAATTTTAACAACAATATGGATGTGTTAACACTTTGTTTTATTATACAGGCTTATCATAAAATAGGTAACCCCACATCATTTGTGGGTCATATCACCAAAGAAGCAGTTATGAAAGCTGATATCATTATGATTCCTGTTTTGAATAACCAACACTGGGTTTTATTGGTTGCTGATCTGGGTGAGGGGAAGTGGAAAATGTATGATTCATTATCCAACCAGATGCACAAAGTCGTGTGCAATGACGTTGTAAATAACTCTCAATCATTAAAGCTATTGTTTCTGCAATTTTCACCAGGCTTGTCCATTTATTGATATTAATTAACTGTGTAGATCAAATATTTTGGGCATGATGTTGAAGCTTCTTTGAGGGCTAAACCCGGAAAATGGAAAATTTCACTGGTTAGAGGTGTTCCCATACAAACCAACAGTGTTGATTGTGGGATGTTTGTCTATAAATTTATGCAAAAATTAGTACAAAGCTATAGACATGATTGGAGTGAAGATATGGGCTGGCAGGCAGAAATGCCAAAATTTAGGGCAGAGCTTGCCCCAAGATATTTGTTTGTGGGTACAAAACCGTAATCAGTAGACTTATTTCATTGTTCATATTGTTATTCTTGTATTTTAATCGTTATAATATTCTCATATTATTGTCGTTTTATTGTAGTATTTCTGAATTATTAGTTGCAATAATTGTTATAGTATTCTTGCAATAATCGTTGTAGTATTATTGTCGTTTTACTGTAGTATTTCTGTATTATTAATTACAATAATCGTTGTAGTATTATTGTCGTATTATTGTAGTATTATTGTCGTATTATTGTAGTATTTTTGTCGTATTATTGTGTTATGCAATTCTTATATTTCATTGTTACAATATTATTGTCGAATTATTATAGTATTATAGTGGCATTACTAAAATACTCATTATAGTATTTTGTAAGAAATTATTTTAATCAAACTACAATATTTTTGTTGTATTACGGTAGTACTTCGGTTGTATATATAGTTCTGTAATCAAATCAAGATATTTTGGTTGTATATATTTTGGTTGTATCGCTGTAATACTTCGGGAATATTTAGGAAATACTCGGAACAAGCTAGATACGATCGCGGAGTGGTGAATACCACAAAGGAATATTCCAATCCAGCCAAGATATTTGTTTGTGGGTACAAAACCGTAATCAGTAGACTTATTTCATTGTTAATATCGTTATTCTTGTATTTCAATAGTTATATTATTCTCGTATTATTATCATTTTATTGTAGTATTATTATCGTATTATTGTGTTATGTTATACTTGTATTTCATTGTTATAGTATTATTGTCGTATTATTGTGGTATTATAGTGGTATTACTAAAATACTCGTTATAGTATTTTGTAAAAAATATTTTAATCAAACCGCAATATTTTGGTTGTATTACGGTAGTACTTTGGTTGTATATATAGTTCTGTAATCAAATCAAGATATTTTGATTGTATATATTTTGGTTGTATCGTTGTAATACTTCGGGAATATTTAGGGGATACTCGGAACAAGCTAGATACAACCGCGGAGTGGTGAATACAACAAAGGAATATTCCAATCCAGCCAAGATATTTGTTTGTGGGTACAAAACCGTAATCAGTAGACTTATTTCATTGTTAATATTGTTATTCTTATATCTCATTGTTACAGTATTATTATCGTATTATTGTGGTATTATAGTGGTATTACTAAAATACCTTAGTAGTATTTTGTAAATAATATTTTAATCAAACCGCAATATTTTGGTTGTATTGCGGTAGTACTTTGGTTGTATATATAGTTCTGTAATCAAATCAAGATATTTTGGTTGTATATATTTTGGTTGTATCGTTGTAATACTTCGGGAATATTTTGGTAATACTCGGAACAAGCTAGATACAATCACGGAGTGGTGAATACAACAAGGGAATATTCCAATCCAACCAAGATATATTCCTCCGCCAGTGCTCGTATATGTTTTGGTTGTATTGCGGTAATACTTCGAAAATATTTTGGTATTATTCAACATAAACTAGAGAAAAAATTAAGATCAATTCTCAAAATATTTGAAATCCCACGGATCTTATTCAAATGCAATTTAATCATTCGTAGATGTTATATAGTAATCGTATTATTTATTTATTCTCAGTACAAGCTAGATACTACCGCGGAGTAGTGAATACAACAAAGGAATAATCCAATCTAGCCAAGAAATATTCATTCGCCAGTGCTCATATATGTTTTGGTTGTATTGCGGTAGTACTTCGGGAATATTTTGGTATTATTCAACATAAACTAGAGATAAAATTAAGATTGATTCTCAAAATATTTGAAATCCCATGGATCTTATTCAAATGCAATTTAATCATTCGTAGATGTTATGTAGTAGTCGTATTATTTATTTATCCTTGGTACAAGCTAGATACTACAGTGAAGTGGTGAATACAACAAAGGAATATTCCAATCCAGCTAAGATATATTCATCCACCAGTGCTCGTATATGTTTTGGTTGTATTACATTAGTACTTTGGGAATATTTTGGTAATACTCGAAACAAGCTAGATACTACTGCGGAGTGGTGAATACAATAAAGGAATATTCCAATCCAGCCAAGATATATTCCTTTGCCAGCGATCGTATATGTTTTGGTTGTATTGCGGTAATACTTTGGGCATATTTTGGTATTATTCAACACAAACTAGAGATAAAATTAAGATCAATTCTCAAAATATTTAAAATCCAGCTGATCTTATTCAAATGCTATTTAATCATTCGTAGATGCTACATAGTAGTCGTCTTACTTATTTATCCTTAGAGCAAGCCAGATACGATATTATGGTATTACTTTAGGTATATTTTGGTATTATGTTCTGCAAAATATAGATTAATTCTACAATTACAAACAATAGATCGTTTCAATTACTTGGTATTTCACACATCATCATCTAGGTCCATCAATAAGCTCATGTATGTGTCTGTGGGCAGTGAAGCAGGCAATTTCTGCTGATTTTGAGCAATCACATACGAATATAAGTACATATGTCAATTCGGAATTAGATCACAAATCATAAAACATTTCAAACTTTAAGTTATGTACCTGACTATACTGATCTGACATTAAAAATTTGCTTTGGTTTGATGGGTGAAATGTTTATTGACTTGAAACAACTTCTTTATCCTTTCCTGTTAAACAATGTGTCATGTTAGTGAGTTGTAATTCAGCGTACATCCAAAATACTAGAAGAATATAACCTAACTAACACTTTGTTTATTTTCAATCTTACTTTTTGATCGTTTATTCTTCTCCCAAAAGCCTTTTAACCTAGCATTAGAAACGCCTTTTAGCCGCATCTTTGTTGGGTCCTTCAAATTGTGTGGTTTATTCAGTGTCTTTTTTTTCTTTGACATTTGTATTTCTTGATGGTCTCTTCCATTCAATATGGCTTCAGATTCGAGTGTTAGTTTCTTTAATGTTTCCAGCACATTTTTCTCAGCAAATTCATTACCTTGAGTTAATATGTTGATCCGGTATGCAAATTTATGAACGTGTGTTTGATATATGAGTCCACTCAAACAAGTTGCTGAAGTTTGTGAATCTTTCAAATGTTTATAACCATAGTTGTTATATATATCCCTCTTTTCATGAACCAACCACCGCAGTAAAATATATTTATTAGGGATCTTTGTTATATTCTCATGGTTAAGCACTCTTAGGGTATAAACACATAATATCTCCATTATTTCAATTTTTTTACAACTGCATGTAATTTCATAATTACCTTTATCGACCTTAATAATCCACGGTCTGACTGTGTGCTCATTATCTAAGTTTCTAACATAAAATTCTGAATCTGAGGTGGCTGAGCACTCCACAGCAAGTCCACAAAAACCATGTAACAACTCTACTTCAAACATTAAATATAGCTTCCTCATATAAACTAAGGCTCCATGCCTCAACACAGAACTACTTTTTACAGCAGGGACAATTGCAGACTGTTCAGATTTAAATTCTTCATCCTTCTCATTCCTTCTCCAAGATTTCATGCATTTTCAAGACCCAAGAAACTCTTAGTGAGGGTGCTTGTTGGCTTGGATGCATTATGACAAATGTTATTCGTCGACTCACTTCCTTGTGTTGAAAGGATCCACATCCCAAATATTTCCTTATTGAAAGATGTTGACCACTTATGTCTGATATTGTACAAGCTAATCAACCAAGCATTCTCATATAGATTTCCTAACACAATCATTGTATGCCAAGTTTCTTCAAACTCCTCAGAGTTACACATAGTCATGCATTTATAAAAAAGCTCATTGACTTTCTTGGTGCTTACACCACAATGTAGTTTTGAAGATAAATTCTTGTAAATATGTCATTGGCATAATCTATGTCTTGTGTGCGGAGGGCACTCTTCAATGGCTCTGGCCATTGCTTGATCCTAATCAGTTAATAATGTCATCGGGTGCTTGTTGTCCATAATCCGAATAAATGACTTGAACAGCTACTTGAATGATTCAACTGTTTCATCTGACAAAAAGCCAACTCCAAATAGAACGTTCTGCCAGTGGTGGTTCACACCGACAACAGGAGCACAACATAAATTGTATTTATTTAATCTATAACTTGTGTTAAATATTATCACATCCCTAAAGCAATCATAATCAAGTCTGGATATCCCATCACTCCAAAAGAACTTCAATAAACTACCAGAATCATCAATTTGGACGTCCCATGCAAACATCGTATCCTCTGCTTGCCTCTCAGTGAACAATCTAAGTAGAGAATTAGCGTCCTCATTTTCAATCATACTCTTTCTCTCTCTTTGTATGAAATTATAAGCATCACTCTTCGTGCAATCAAGATTTTCAACACCCCCAAATTATGTAGCCAGAAAACTAAAGGCATCGCTTGTTCTGATCCCTGACTTTGTCATCAATCTGAGCACTTGTGCAGTGACATCACTCATTTTTCTGCTGGAACGCAATAGATGTTTGTCAGCGTCTGCCGCCAAAGAATGGTTATGAGTTTCTATAAATTTCTTAACCGACCAGTTACCTTATAAATCGACGACATATCGAATCATGGCTGGACAACCAGTCCTTGTGTCCCCTCTTCTGTACTTCACCGACACATTGTTATTCAATTCTTTCTTGAAACCAGCCTTACCATAAATGAAATCCTTTGTCTTGATCATTTTTGAATTAGGCCAAAAACCAACATGGTCCTTTCGCACAGTGAATCCAATATGGTGTGCATATGCACAATAATTTTCCTAGGCTTCCTTCTCATTATGAACCACCGCACGAAACAAGCTATCCGCAATTGGATTAATGCACACAGTTAAAGGCTCAGGGAGCTACAACTTTCAAACATTCCACCATTAGATTGACAAAATAACGCTTCAACATAACCAATTAATAAATACAATTATGCGGGTATGAAACGATAAATCAATAACAACATATTACATAATACAACCATAATACCACATAAATAATACCATAATAACACAAAAGTATACTTCAAAGACAAAAATGCAAAAATACTATCATAATAAAACCATGATAACACCAAAATAACACTACTCACACCAAACATAACACTTTGTTAAAAACACTAATTAGATAAAACAATAAATAACATCATGATATGTAATACAATCATAATACTATAGTAATAATACCATAATAACACAAACACTCTTGAAAGCCTAAAATGCATAAATACTACCATAATACAATCATAGTAACACCAGAATAAACCCATGATAAAACCTAAATAAGACCCAATGATATCAGAAGAAATAATATCAACCACAATAATACCAGAAGGATAATACCATTACGACAACTTAAACCCTAAAAGATAACACCTACAAATTAACTTAGCAATCAAATAATATAGTAATCACACCATCCGAGCCTAGCAATACTATCATTTGGAAGCCATTAATAGCAGCACCCAGAACAAAAAAAGAACTCTACCTGAGGAATGCTCCCGGACGCAGCTAATAATCCAAGTTGATTCACATCATTCTCGCAATCATTTTGAGATTCCATATCCATTTAATGAGGTGTCCGCACAGAATAAGAACTCTGCCCTACCACTCGAATACAAACAGATGAAAAAATAAAAAAAAAACTACATCCATAAATCGGAAAAGGCACCACTAATCTTTGGCGGGATAGAAAATGTCGAAATTCTAGATTTAGCGGGATTCCATAGATCCAAATATACGATTTTTTCTGGTTATTGGGTGCGGTTCGGGTTGGGTCACGCATTCAGCTTATTTCTCTTCACTGAGGGCCCACCATTACATGTGTTCCTTTTTAATTCGCTACCGCATGTAGAGCACATGCGGTCGTCGGACAGAATAATTTTTCCTGAGCAAGAGGGTATTTTTATTTTATTTTTATGATTTTTTTAGAGAAAGATATTAATTTTTAAAGTTATGGTATTTAAATAAATAATATAAATCCAGAATTTTCTATTTAAACACACGGCGCCACCTCAACCTAAGGCAACTCTGAAAAGCCACATGGTGCTCTACCATTCGACGCTGTCAGACACCTCAGCACCTTGTCAGCCTATAGTTCGCGTATCATCTCTTCATCCGGCTCCATCATGACCGTTCATTATACAAATTTGCGATCGAACAACATTCATTCATTGTCCCTAAATGAGCTAACCCAAGAATTGTTCACACTAAGGCCTTAAGATCTTTGTCTAGACTCAACCAAATCACATGGGGTTTGTTCCTAAACCTTCATCTACTCAATAAGAACATATATATATGGCTTATAATGTATGAAATATAGTAAATACAAATGGAGAATAAAAATAGGCTCGGATTAAGGTTGAGGTTCGATACCTTTGTCTAAGAGGGGATGCCTCAATTTGATGGTGGTGGCAGCTTTGATTGGATCCAACAAAACTTCAGGTGAAGTTCTAGGCCTTAGTAAATTATCTAGATATGATTTCGATCAAAGTGGATTTCAAGTGTGGCCTAAAGCTAGGTTAGAGGCTCTCTGTGATGGGGCTTTTTTGGGGAATCAGCTTCTCTCACTCAGGGGATGGTGTGTGCACCGTTAATTGGAGTTTTGTTGACTATGGAGTTGTGGAGAAATTTTTCATGGTTTTGTGGCAAATTTTAATGAATAAATTGGATCTGTAGAGTGTCTATGGGTTGTTAAGAGCAGGGGGATTACACTTAGGAAAGTTTGAAGAAGCTCTGGTGAGATTTTGACAAAGTTTCCCCAAGGCTTCAAGCACTCTCCTTTGGCTGTGTAGAGCTTCATTTATAGTCATGGCTACCTAGTCAAGCTTAGGGCTGGGAATTGGTTGCTAATGCATGTTGAGGTGGACGGAAGAAAGGCTCTAATGGCTAATGGGAGTGAGCCAAGTCATGGAGATTTAATTTTTGGTTTTGGCCATTTGGGGCTCCCTTGGGTTGGTTGTTCCCTGCAGTTGAGGTGGTGGCTGGCTAGGGTCTGGTCACCTCTGAGCTCAAAGAGGTCAGGGGGTGCTTAATTATGATTAACTCCTAAGGGTAAGCAATGATGGAGAAGATATTTCAAGTTTACGCCAAAAATGGGTAAAATACCTTAAATCAAGGGACCATTGGTCCATAGCTTATCTAGGGAGGGCTAGGTGAGTATATCATGATCACTAGGCTCCATTCTGTGGTAGTGGTGTCATTAATTTGGTCACTTGGGCATGGCTTAATCAATTTTGGTTCCTGGGTTCAATTTGGGTTGAATATTTTTAAAGTTGGGTTTGGGTTAGGCTATTGCCCGCAACTTTATACATGCTTAAAAATATAAGTATTTAATACTGCTGCTAAAAGATTTACTTCATCAGTAACTGTACCAAATCCTTAATAACAGTTATACATTTGATAAATATGGATGAAATAAATATTCAATAATTGTAAAGTCACACTTATCAACGTAAGTATACGTATCGCTCAAGTAACATGGGGCTCTAATGAAGTCCTAGATATTGATCCCACAAGGAGTAAGTTTAGAACTACGAACTAAGATTTTAGAAAAGCAATACTTTAGTCACAACAATGAAGTTCAATTTGCTTATCTAGAACTACAAACTAAGATTTTAGAAAAAGCAATACTTAATCGCAACAATGGAATTCAATTTGCTTATGACTACAAACTAAGATTTTAGAAAAGCAATACTTAATCACAACAATATAATTCAAATTGCTTATCTATCACTAATAGGCAATTGAAATAATTACATAATTTTAATAACTATTAAATAACTAATGATACTCATGAAGGTTTAAATGTGATATTCAATAGGAAAGCATCCTTTTCCTTGTCAAGAAATTATAGTGAATGGATAAAGTGATACTCATGAAGGTTTAAATGTGATATTCAATAGGAAAGCATCCTTCTCCTTGTCAAGAAATTATAGTGAATGGATAAAGTGAATCAGTTCAAATTTTATTGTGTCAAATAGGAGCATACATATTCCTTACCCTTTGGTCCAAGCATAAAGAACATTGACTAATTCTATGCTTATTTACTGATTCTGCGGCTAGGTTGGGAGGATATCGGCTCTCACTTTGAAGCTCCCATATTCCCCTCGCCTGAGGGCTAACATCTACACTTCAGCACCCAAATAATAGGATCACCCACGTTCCCCTCACATGAGGGCTAACATTTACACTTCAGCACCCAAATGATAGGACCAAATTGCGTTCCCCTCCCCTGAGGGCTAACATCTACACTTCAGTACCCAAACGATAGGACCAAATTGGAAGATTTTAGTTGCCTGAGGGCTAACATCTACACTTCAACACCCAAATGATAGGACCAAATTGAGGATTTTAGCTTTCCACTCTAAAATCTCCAATTCTACGCTCGATAATTTTTATTTCCCTATTTATTTGCACCAAATTGGGGATTTTAGTCTGTCACTCTAAAATCTCCAATTCTACGCTCGATAATTTTTTTTCCATATTTATTTGCACCCAACTGACCGAATTGGGGATTTTAGTCTGTCATTTTCTAAAATCTCCAATTCTACGCCCGATAATTTCATTTCCCTATTTATTTGCACCCAATTTCTAAGCTTTGACCTCCCTGAATCTTGGATGTAATCTTCACTTTAGTTGTAAAACTCAACATATTATAACAAATCAATTAGCCAGATTCAAAGTAAATGAAGATCGAAGTGAAAAGATCATCAAAATTTATTAAACATTTTCATTGCTTCACCAATTCAAATCACAATTTCACAAATCTTAAAACAAGGAGAAAGACAGAGAAAACTACTTAGTTCTCATGAGGAAAACTCAACAAAACTCAGAATTTATATATAAAATCAAAGTCATACAAACTACAACAAGTGAATAACTTATCTCTAATTTCTCCCCAAGAAAACTCCTTGAAGTTCCTCTAAATCTCATCCTTTTCTTACAGCACATAGAATTCCTCTTCGAAGCAGTAGGAGGAAGAAATCTCTCACTTTCCCTCAACTCTTACAATCTCTCAAAGAATTCCTCACAATTTTTACACACTATTGGAACCATTCTAACCTCCAGGAACTCTCCAAGACTTCTAGGCTCTCCAGGCTCTCCAGGCTCTCTCAATTTTTGGCCAAAATAGTCTTTTAAAGTTGTGGATGAGCTTTCTCAAGAGATGCCTAAGCATCCCTTCAAAATTTGGCCTTATCCAAAGCCTGATTGGGCATAACCGTCGAGGTTGCCATCGGCAGTCTCGAGGGCGCCGTCGGCGGACCTTTCTTAATGAATTAATTCTGGAGTCTCAGGAAAATCTTACCGTCGAAGGGGTCGATGATGCCATCGACGCCCTAGTTCAATTCTTCACATTTTTGTCAATTTCACTCCAAATTCGCTCCTTTTTGCATCTTTTTGCTCCAATTACCCTAATTCATCATTCTTGTAATAAAACATTAAAATAGCTTTCTTTAAAGTGCAATATCATCAAAAATAGTATAAAATAGGTATGAAAATCTCAACATATTTTCCTCTAGTCAAAATCCCCAAACTTAACTAGTACTTGTCCTCAAGTAATTTTAGTACTACATAAAAGTTATGATCTATTGTAGTAAAGTTTTAATTCAAAAATACTATAAGTTTGATTTAAATAAATATCATAGTGAGATTTTCAGAAAAAATTCAACTAATTGAATTAACTCTGTAGCCACAAGATTATTTAGTCATCAAGTTTAAGAATGACTATATGTTGCAATATTAAGTCACATAGAATATTCAAAAGATAGGAACTTCATGAGAAATTTACTGGTAAAAGATTTATTCATGTTGTAATATCAAGTCACTTAAAATATTCAAATGATAGAAACTTCATGAGAATATTACTATTAAAAGATGATATTCTATAAATATAAGTTCAGGAATGTAATTAGGTTTTCCCTTTAGAAAAGATCTAATCCATAAATATAAGTTCAGGAATGTATTTAGGTTTTCCCTTTAGGTAGGTCGAGAGATGTTAATCCATAAATATAAGTTCAGGAATGTATTTAGGTTTTCCCTTTAGGTAGGTCCAGTCCAAGAATGACTATATGTTGTAATATTAAGTCACTTAGAATATTCAAATGATAAGAACTTCATGAGAACACTACTAGTAAAATTAAGTCACTTAGAATATTCAAAAGATAGGAACTTCATGAGAACTCTACTAGTAAAAGATATAGATGTTGTAATATCAAGTCACTTAAAATATTCAAATGATAGAAACTTCATGAGAATATTACTATTAAAAGATGATATTCTATAAATATAAGTTTAGGAATGTATTTAGGTTTTCCCTTTAGGTAGGTCCAGTGAAGCCAATTTATTATTAGGAACTTCTCCTCACTTCCATAATTTTTTTCTTTCTTTTCTCTTTTTCATTTGGATTGCTTTCAATCATATTTTTCTTTTCTTTTCAGGGATTGTTTTCAATCCTTTCTTTTTCCTTTTTCAAGTGAGGAATTTTTCTTTTCTTTTCAGTGATTGTTGTCAATCCTTTCTTTTTCTTTTTCAAGTGAAGATTATTATCTGGATAGTCTTTAATGATTTTGAACTTCACTTTTCTTTCCCTAAATTTGAAACTCAAAAATCTGGATAGCCTTTAATGATTTTGAACTTCACCTTTCTTTCCCTAAATTTGAAACTCAAAGAACTGGATAGCCTTTAATGATTTTGAACTTCACTTTTCTTTCCCTAAATTTGAAACTCAAAACATTGGATAGCCTTTAATGATTTTGAACTTCACTTTTCTTTCCCTAAATTTGAAACTCAAAGCATTTTCAAAGCATTCCACCTTTAATGATTTTGAACATCACCTTTCTTTCCCTAAATTTGAAACTCAAAGCATTCCTTTAACTTATTGATTTTGAACATCACATTTCTTTCCCTAAATTTGAAACTCAAAGCATTCCTTTACCTTATAGATATATTTTGAACTTCACTTTTCTTTCCCTAAATTTGAAACTCAAAGCATTTCTTTACCTTATAAACATTTGAACATCACCTTTCTTTCCCTAAATTTGAAACTCAAAGCATTCCTTTACCTTATAAATATTACATAGCCGAACATCACCTTTCTTTCCCTAAATTTGAAACTCAAAGCATTCCTTTACCTTATAAATATTTTATAGCCTTTACATCATTGAGCCCCAATCTTTTCTTCTCAAATGAAGTCCCAGATACTTAATACTTCAAAATATAGTTTCCTTTACTTAAAATAGTTAACTATAATCTTATTCTTTTATACTAAATATCTTAAGTTACAAAATTAATTTTCATTACAAAAATATTTCCTTAAATCTACTATAATATTTAAATAGCTACAAAAATATAGTTACCTGAATTAAATTCACTACATAAAATCATATAAAAAATTTTAAAAAATAATTAAATAGAGGATATCTAATAGTTAATCTTTTTCTTCCATTCCCCAAACTTAAATTTTTCAATATAAAATAATACTGGTGGAAAGAAAAACAATAAATATAAATCATACCTTAGTTCTTAAAATTTTAAATATGAAATAATACAGGTGGAAAGAAAAACTATAAATATAAATCATACCTCAGTATTGTATGATCATTCTGAAATTTTTGCAGGCCTTCTCAAAATTTCTACTTCACCTGATCTGTAATATTAGGAGCTTTCTACACATAAATTATTAGAGAAATTTCCAGGTAATGAAATTTTGAAATAAGTATAAAACTAAAACATTAAACAAGCACAACATTTCTTAACACAACCACAATACTAAACAAAAAAATTTAAAATGCGAAATAAAAATCACATTATATTACAATTCCCAATACTACTCAACATCTATTATACTACACATGCAAATTTAACTATAACACTAACTTTATAACAAAAATTAAAAATTATCCAAGTGCAAAATAACAATAAATGAAAGTCCAAATACACATAAACATCCATTTCTATTACAAAAAGATCACAGAAATAAAAGTATAAGTACAAGTACATCAATTACATTCAAATATCAAAATCCCAAACTATGTCTTCATCGCCTTGATCAGCAGATGGATTGGGTTGATACTAAGCATATCGGGGGCACTTAGGAAAAGTAACATCAAGCTCACCTCTCTAGTGTTTTGCCTGAGCTTCATAATAGGCTACCTCAAAATTTGAATGCCTCTGAAGGTACTCATTATCATAATCGTATCAACGTTCTAAACCTCCCATCCTTTCATTTATTAACTCTATGCTCTTCCGCTGCGAGGTCAACTCATTCATCAATTTAGACCTTTAACTTATAAATTCTATGCTCTTCCGCTGCAAGGTCAACTCATTCATCAAATCAGAGAGGCTTTCATTTATTAATTCTATGCTCTTCCGCTGCAAGGTCAACTCATTCATCAAATCAGAGAGCATCCTTTCACTTATTAAGTCTATATTTTTTTGCTGCAAGGTCAACTCATTCATCAAATCAGAGAGGGTACGGAACTAGAAGGTGGAAGGTCATAACTTGTAGAGGGAACATCTCTACTAGTAGAAGGTTCTTAGAACTAGAAGGTGGAAGGTCATAACTTGTAGAGGGGACATCTCTACTAGTATAAGGTTCTTGTTCAAGTCTATGCTCTTCCGCTGCAAGGTCAACTCATTCATCAAATCAGAGAGGGTAGGGGATTAGGTGGAAGGTCATAACTAGTAGAGGGGATATCTCTACTAGTAGAAGGTTCTTGACTTCTACTCCGTGGAAGGTCATAACTTGTAGAGGGGACATCTCTACTAGTAGAAGGTTCTTGACTTCTACTCATGGAAGGTCATAACTTGTAGAGGGGACATCTCTACTAGTAGAAGGTTCTTGACTCCTACTTCGAGTTCTCCATTTCTCATGGAGAAGGTCATAACTTGTAGAGGGGACATCTCTACTAGTAGAAGGTTCTTGACTTCTACTCCCATTCTCTTCTGCTGCAAGTTAATTCATTCATCAAATCAGAGAGGGTAGGGGAACTAGAAGGTGGAAGGTCATAGGAGGGGACATCTCTACTAGTAGAAGGTTCTTGACTCCTACTTCCAGTTCTCCATTTCTCATGAAACTCATTCATCAAATCAGAGAGGGTAGGGGAACTAGAAGGTGGAAGGTCATAACTTGTAGGACATCTCTACTAGTAGAAGGTTCTTGACTTCTACTCCCAGTTCTCCATTTCTCATGGGATTCAAAAGTCTTCAAATCTACTAGTAGAAGGTTCTTGACTTCTACTCTAGAGGAAGGAAGATCATAACTAGTAGAGGGGATATCTCTACTAGTAGAAGGTTCTTGACTTATACTCCCAAGGCGGAAGGTCATAACTTGTAGAGGGGACATCTCTACTAGTAGAAGGCTCTTGACTCCTACTTCAAGTTCTCCATTTCTCATGGGATTCATAAGTCTTCAAATTAGCTTTACTAATGGGTTTCATAGGATAAACCCATTAGGGTAAACCCATTCTTCATCTCCAATTTCCACTCCAGAAAGTTTGCAAATTGCATAAATAAGGTCAGGATGTCCTAGACCTCCACTTGTCTCACTCCTCGCCGTAGTCAATATATCCTTAAGAATAATTCTCCCAACATTTATAGTTCTATTATTTTGAATATAGAAATTCAGAATAGCTCTATCTCTAGTTACCTCACTATGGTGATAAGTCGGTATCAGAGTAGAGGAAATGAAATAGTGGCATGCCTTAAAGGTGGCATTCAACATGGAAGTGGAAAAATTTACCCGTTCTCGTTGCTTTATCTTCCATGTTCCTTTCCCATTGGTGATAAAATTGATTAAATCATTCATGGGGCCTTCCATCGTACTAAAGGATTCATATTGGTAGCTATAAGAGTCTGGGACTTCAAAAAAGGTGTTGATGTGGGCAGCAGTAAATTTAACAGGAAATCCTCGCACTTAAACGATGCCATCTTCATAATAGATTACATTGGCGTAGAAATCCTTCACAACATTTCCATCAGCTTTATTGGTGGTGTAACAAAAGTTTTCTCACCTCCGCTCGGCAATAACTCGTTCAATTTCTCCTCCCAAACATTCAAAAAGTCGATCTTGTATACACTTCTTTCCTTTAAATATTGAAGTAAATCTTGTTTGAGCCATCGCATTGATGAAGCAAGACTCGTTGAACTCAACTCGCCTCTTTTGACGTGGAGTCATTTCAATCTAATCAAATTATAGAAAAATTCCAAAAATTACTTCAAATATGCAGATAATGGCTTCCAATAGTAATTCTAAGAGTTCAACACTGAGATCCATGAATTTCTTCCCAAATTTTCTTCACATCCTCAAATTTTTTGGATCTCCTCAATGTGGAAGAAATCCATGGTGAACATCAAATATTTTTAGTTTGGAGTGAGGCTCTTACTTATAGATGATCAAATCCGGCGTCAAAAAGCCATGAAATTTCCTCGCAATCCAAGATCATTCAAGTCTTCGGTCAAAAATGACATTTTTAGGAGGAATGGGATGATGAATAGTGGCGGTTGACTAGTTAAAATTGTGGTTAAAGATGTTTTTTTGCAAGCTCACCATCAGCGGGGTTGATGGCACCGTCAGCATGCTCTATTGGAATTAAATCCTAACTCTAGGGAAAAATCTGTCGTCTGCGGCGTCGAGGGCGCCGTCGGCGGGCTCTATTTATTTTGGTTCAAATCCCAAATTTTCACGATTTCGATCAATTTCAAGCCTTAACGACATCTTTTCAATCATTCTATACATAATTTTAAGTGACTAAATGATGTACTTAGCACATATAAACTTTCACAACACAAAACATCACATTTAAAATTCCAAGGGGTACAATATACATTACATAACACACCTAAGTTTGGTGTTTTCTCAACCTCAACACATTAATTCAGCGTCGCAATCTAAGCCACAATACTCAAAACACTGAAAACAA
Source organism: Phalaenopsis hybrid cultivar (assembly GCA_002079205.1). Taxonomy (NCBI): domain Eukaryota; kingdom Viridiplantae; phylum Streptophyta; class Magnoliopsida; order Asparagales; family Orchidaceae; genus Phalaenopsis; species Phalaenopsis hybrid cultivar. The sequence goes on along the minus strand of JXCR01111750.1, from coordinate 25,084 downwards.
AACATCCTATGCTTAGTCTCAACTACACAGAGATCTAAAAGCATAATTCTAAAGCAAAGAAAATACAAAGTTCAAATCAAATTACATAGATAGACAGACGGGTAGTAATATAAATCTACTATTCTTCAGATTTAGTACTAGATTCTCCTCTGAGATCACCCATTAATTGCACCTGAACGAAGAGGTTGTAGAAGGGTTGGAATGGAAACTCTTCAGTAGAATCCTAATCTATCAATTTCATCCTTCTCATCAGTCGTATCAAACTATCTTCTAAATTTCCAAAATAATCAAAATGTTCTTTCATCCTCCAGTCCAGATGATCAAAGAAATCAGAGATATTATTAATCACATTCATGATATTTTGTACCTTCTTTTTTAATTCCTTGATTCTGCGCAGGATCACCAGAGACTTATCAGGAATTAGGGGTTGAACTGGCAGTGAATTCTGAGATGATTGATCTACTATAATGGCCATATCATTTTCATCTTCAAAAGCTGGGAATCTCTCAATTGGATCCAAAGGCTTCCAAGGTAGAAGTACCTTTTCCCAATTTTTGTAGGATACTTGGAACTGACTGGAAAGTGAGAAAATTGTGTAGGGGTGTCCAAGCTCATAAGTTGATCCATGAATGATTAGGCTCAAAACCGACTTCATAATTATTGATCCAATGTCGATCGGTAGCCCCCTTTGGATGCAATAATTCAAAATAGCACTTTCTTTAGAAACTTTACCAATCTTCATTTTCGGTAACAGTTTCGTAGAAATAAAAAAGTGCAAATATTTTGAAACGGGATTTAGGAGTGTCGTAGAAAAATTAACATACCTATTTTCTCTTGTTTCCCAGTCGTCAGTTTCATCCGTTAAATATTGGTAAATTTCATTCATATGGTTTGTCATTGGGACGAAATTGGAATAGTGGCAGACAGGAATGTTCTCGATCATATATAATTCGTTGATTCGTGCAGGAGTGAAAGTGATCCATCTACCTCGCACATAAACAACTCCTTGGTTGATTCCATGTAAATTTGCATAAAATTCTTTTACCACAGGAACCACCACGGCGGCGGTAGTGTAGCACAACACTTCCCATCTTCACCGCACTATCGTTTCTTCTATTGTCATCGTGCGATTATTCAATTTGCAATTTACGAATCCTCGTTCCTTGATCAATCTTTTCTTCATCAGTAACTTATTGAAGATTCATTGCGCTTCTGCATTAATAAACTTTCGCCGATTGAAAACTCGCATTCTGAGATTATCAGGGAAATTGGATGCCATAGGAATGAAATTGATGGAGTTTCACTTCATTTTTGGGGGGAAATATGAACTAGGAATTGAATTTTGGAGTTTAAAAGGGTAACTCCCGGACAAAAACTGCCAAAAACCGTCATTTGAACCCAAGTAATCGCCATCTCGCCAGTCTTTCCGTCGGCAGGGTTGAGGACGCTGTCGGCAAGCCTCTGTATTAATTTTGCCTGGACTCTCGGGAAAACCGGCCATCGGTCCGAATGCATTCCAGTTTTTCTCAGATCCCAATTTTAAGATATTTCTAGGGTAATTATGAGTAGTAGAGTTCAATTCTACCACATACTAACCTCTATGGATCCAATTTTTATGATGATTCAAGGGTAAATAAGAGTAGTAGAGTATAATAATACCGCAAACTAACTATAATTTCAAATAAAAACTACTATAATCGCGATAAAAGTAAAGATAAATATGGGTTGCCTCCCAATAAGCGCTTGGTTTAACGTCGTCTGCCCGACCTATTTAGGTGTCGTTTAGGTTGACTGATCATTAAAACCTCTTTAAAATTTGGTCTTTTACCCTCAAAATATGATTTTAATTTGTGTTGATTTACTTTAAATCTATTTCTCATTTTCTGATCTTCAATTTCAACAGCTCTGTAAGTATAAACTTGAGTGACAGTAAAGGGCCCTAACCAACGAGACTTCAATTTTTCAGGAAATAACTTCAGCCTAGTGTTGTAAAGCAGAACTTCTTATCCTGGTTCAAAGTTCTTTTGCTTAATCTTTTGATCATGCCATAACTTTAGTTTCTCCTTATGAATTCTGTCGTTATCAAAAAAATCTTTCGATCATGCCATAACTTTAGCTTTTCCTTATAAATTCTATCATTATCATAAGATTGATCATGCCATAACTTTAGTTTCTCCTTATAAATTCTATCGTTATCATAAGATTCATTTCCTCTTCCAATTCATTTAATTGTAACAATCTCTTCTTACCAGCATCTTTCAAATTATAATTGAAATCTTTAATCCATAACTTTAGTTTCACCTTATAAATTCTGTCGTTATCATAAGATTCATTTCTTAATTCTTCTAACTCATTTAATTGTAACAATCTCTTCTTACCAGCATCTTTCAAATTATAATTGAATTCTTTAATTGTCTAATATGCTTTATGCTCCAATTCTATTGATAAGTGACTAGTCTTTCCAAAAATCAGTCTATAAGGAGTCATTCCAATAGGAGTTTTATAAGCAATCATGTAAGCCCATAATGTTTTCCAAAAATCAGCCTGTAAGGAGTCATTCTAATAGGAGTTTTATAAGCAGTACTGTAAGCCCATAATGCGGTATCCAGTCTAGTGGACCAATCTACTCTACTAGGGTTTACAGTCTTTTCAAGTATTTGTTTGATCTCTCTATTATAAACTTCAGCTAACCCACTGATTTGTGGATGATAGGCAGTAGAGATTCTATGAATAATATTAAACTTTTATGCCAATCTCTGAATATATTTATTCCTAAAATGGGATCTTCCGTCAGTGATAATCATTATAGGCATTCCGTATCTAGTGAAAATATTTTTCATTAAAATTCTTGAAACACTTTTAGCATCACAACAATGTAAAGCTTGTGCTTCAATCCACTTAAAGACGTAGTCCACTGCAATTAATATATATAAGTTCCCAAATAAATGAATAAATGGTCTCATAAAATATAATCCCCAAACATTAAAGATCTCAACTTCTAACATAAAATTCAGAGGNAAATTTAGAGGCATTTCATTTCTTCTAGATATATTGCCTACTCGTTGACATCAATCACAAGTTTTTATGTATTTATAAACATCTCTAAAGATAGCAAGCCAATAAAATCCTGCTTGTAAAATTTTATAAGTAGTTTTATCAACCCTACAATGTCCTCCAAATTCAGAATCATGGCATTTATGAATGATTAGCTCCATTTCTTCATAAGGTACACATCTTCTCATAATCAGATCCTTACATTGTTTATATAAATAAGCCTCATCCCAAAAATATGCTTTCGCATCATGAATGAATTTCCTTTGTTGTTGCAATGTCACCATAGATGGCAAAATATCACTTACAATATAGTTAACAATATCAGCATACCATGGTATTTTTCACTCATTAATATTATAGTTGTTCATCAAGAAAACTGTCTGTAATCTCATTATTGGTGTCAGATAATTCATGATATTCTAATCTCGACAAATGATCAGCAATTTGATTATCAGTTTCCTTTCTGGGGTGTCAAATAATTCATGATTTTCTAATCTTGACAAATGATCAACAATTTGATTATCAGTTCCCTTTCTATCAATAATTATAATTCTTGATTTTCTAATCTTGACAAATGATCAGCAATTTGATTATCAGTTCTCTTTCTATTATGATTTTCTAATCTTGACAAATGATCAGCAATTTGATTATCAGTTCCCTTTCTATCAATAAACACAAGATCAAATTCTTGCATCAAAAGTATCCATCTAATCAACCTTACTCTGGCATCCTTCTTTTGCATTAGATATTTAATAGCAGATTGATCAGTGTGCACAACACATTTAGCTCTAATTAAATAAGATCTAAATTTATCTAAAGCATATACAATGGCTACTAACTCTTTTTCAATAACAGTATAATTAATTTGTGCATCATTAAGAGTTTTACTAGCATAGTATATAACTTTAAAAATATTTTCATACATTTGTCCAAGAACAGCTCCAACAACATAATCACTAGCATCACACATCAATTCAAAAGCAAAAGTTCCAAAAGGACAAGTAAATGTTGTCTTTTCTTGATCCTCATGAGCAATAAGAATTTGATAGTAACTGGTATATCCATCTAAAAAATAAAAATATTTGTGTCCAGCAAGTCTATCTACTATTTGCTAAAAAGGGTAAAGGGAAGTGATCTTTCCTGGTGGCAGTGTTTAATTTTCTATAATCAATGCAAATACGCCAGCTAGTAACCTGTATAATAGGCATCAATTCATTATTTTCTTTTGTTTTAACAGTCACTCTTCCTTTATTAGGAACTGGACTTACCCACGCACTATCTGAAATAGGATATATAATTCCAATGTCTAACCATTTCAAAATTTCCTTCTTAACTACTTCTTTCATCATTGGATTTAATCTCCTCTATGGATCAACTCTTGTTTGTATTGTTCATCTAATATAATTCTGTGCATACAGGAAGGACTGATTCCTTTAATATCTGCTAAGGTCCAACCAAAAGCTCTCTTATATCTTTTTAATGAAGGACTGATTCCTTAATATCAGCTAAGGTCCAACCAAAAGCTTTCTTATATCTTTTCAATGTATCTAACAGCATTTGTAATATCAGCTAAGGTCCAACCAAAAGCTTTCTTATATCTTTTCAATGTATCTAACAGTCTTCGCTCTTGCAGATCATTTAATTTTGAAGATATAATAACTGGTAATGTAGATGAGTCTCCCAAAAACCCATACTTCAAGTGGCTAGGAAATACTTTCAACTCAAGTTCAGGTGCTTTTATAATTGAAAAAAATAGATTCTTATCAGCATTTTCCATAATATTCAACATCTCAAATCTTTCCTGAACATAATCTAATTCTTCACTTTCCAATTCGTCCAGAATAACTTCATCACTCTCTTCAAATTGTTCTTTCTCTTCAAAATGTTCCTTAAAATGTTCTTTCAATAGATTTTCACTGATTTCTATGCAAAAACATTCATTATCTCTTTCAATAGCAAGGTTTTTCATAGATTTTGCAATGTTAAAGGTCACTTCTTGATCATTAACTCTCATAATTAATTCTCCTTTTTGAACATCTATCATAGCTTTTTCAATAGCTAAAAATGGCCTCCCTAAAATGATAGGTATTTCTTTATCTTGCTCCATATCTAGAAAATGAAATCCGCAGGAAAGATAAATTTATCCACTTTTACTAACACATCTTCTATAACTCCTTTAGGATATGTAACTAAATTATCCGCTAACTGTAGAGTTACAGAAGTAGGTGAGACTTCTCCTAATCACATAAAGCTCTTCCATAAAATTTTTCACTGATAGCACATGGGGTTAATGCTGGCTCCAAAATCACATAAAGCTCTTCCATAGAATTTTTCACCGATAGCACACGTTATAGTGAAACTACCAGGATCTTTTAATTTTTCAGGAAGCTTTTTCTGAATAATCGCACTACACTCTTCGCTAAGTGCAACAGACCTGGATCTTTTAATTTTTCAGGAAGCTTTTTCTGAATAATTGCACTACACTCTTCTCTAAATAAATCACATAAAGCTCTTCCATAAAATTTTTCACCAATAGCACATGGTATAGTGAAGCTGTCAGGCATAAGATTAATGCTGGCTCCCAAATCACATAAAGCTCTTCCATAAAATTTTTCAGCGATAGCACACGGTATAGTGAAACTACCTACTTTTAATTTTTTAGGAAGCTTTTTCTAAATAATTGCACTACACTCTTCGCTAAGTGCAACAGTTTCAGTATCCGTGAACTTCCTTTTCTTGTTCAGAATATCTTTCACAAATTTCACATAATTGGGCATTTTCTCTAAAGCTTCTACGAAGGGAATATTTACCGTTAACTTCTTAAGAATTTCTAAAAATTTAGAAAATTATTTATTGTGTTTGTGTTGCTTCAATCTTTAAGGAAACGGTGGTGGAGGTTTATCCACAGTAATTTTCATTGGTGTTAATGGATACTCTAAATTCGATTACTCATGATCCTTTTCTTTTTCAGTATCCACTTTTTCTTTTCAGTTTCTGTTTCTTTTTGCACTCTTATCTCCAATTCTTTTCCACTTCATAATTGCATCGCCTTGATTTGTTCTTTTCCTTGATCTGTAAGATTTGGTTCCACAGTACTAGGAAAAGTTCCCGATGTTTGGTTATTAAACGCAGTAGCGATATGACCTAATTGATTTTAAATATTCTTAATAGCAGTTCCTTGATTTTGTACTTGATTTCCTTGAATTTGTAATTGATTTCCTTGATTCTGCAATTATTGACCCCTATTTAATATCAGCTCTTCCATAGACAACTTCTTCTCCATAATTTGAATGTTACTGTTAAATCCTGAAGGATAAGAAGGTCTATAGTTAACATTTTGTTGGTTGGATGAATTTCTTAATGGGTTCACTGGGTTGTTTGCTCATTGTTGATTTGTAGAAAAATTGTTATTCCAATTAAAATTTGCATGATTCTTCCAACCTGGGTTATAATAGTTCGAATAAGGGTTGTTGGGTCTATTAATAGCGTTTAAAGTCTCATATGAAGGTTGAACATCCACAAATTGCCCAGATGAATTCTCTTCCATCATAGGAGGTGTTGGAGAATAATTCATCTCATAATGATCTAATTTCTTTGATATTGCAACAATCTGCGAAGCTAACATAGATATTGCATCAGAATCATGGATACTAGCTACTCTTTTAGAATTTACCCATTTNATCGATCTAAGAGATCCCACTAATCCATTATAAAAAGTTTGAATTATCAACCAATCTGGTAACAAATGATGATNGGGCCATTGAAAATTGTTGGTAGTCATATCTTCTATTAATGAATAAGCCTCATCAAAAGGTTTTGACATTAACAAACCAACAGCCGCAACATCTATAATTAGTGATGAGGGCAATTTCTAAGAAGATCTTTAAATCTCTCCCAAGCTTCGTATATTGACTCTCCATCAATCTGACAGAACAATGTTATGTCATTTCTAAGTTTAGCAGTTTTTCGACTCTCCATCAATCTGACAAAATGATGTTATGTCATTTCTAAGTTTAGCAGTTTTGGATACTCTCCATCAATCTGACAGAAAGATGTTATATCTTTAAATCTCTCCCAAGCTTCATATATTGACTCTCCATCAATCTGACAGAACTATGTTATGTCATTTCTAAGTTTAGCAGTTTTGGATGGAAGATTATCATCCAATCTGGTAACGAATGATGAGGGCATTTCCTAAGAAGATCTTTAAATCTCTCCTAACCTTCGTATATTGACTCTCCATCAATTGGGCATTTCCTAAGAAGATATTTTAATCTCTCCCAAGCTTCATATATCGACTCTCCATCAATCTGACAAAATGATGTTATGTCATTTAAGCTTCATATATTGACTCTCCATCAATTTGACAGAATGATGTTATGTCATTTCTAAGTTTAGCAGTTCATATATTGACTCTCCATCAATCTGACAGAACGATGTTATGTCATTTCTTAGTTTAGCAGCACCAGTCTGGTAATGAATGATGAGGGCAATTTCTAAGAAGATCTTTAAATCTCTCCCAAGCTTCGTATATTGACTCTCCATCAATCTGACAGAACAATGTTATGTCATTTCTAAGTTTAGCAGTTTTTCGACTCTCCATCAATCTGACAAAATGATGTTATGTCATTTCTAAGTTTAGCAGTTTTGGATACTCTCCATCAATCTGACAGAAAGATGTTATATCTTTAAATCTCTCCCAAGCTTCATATATTGACTCTCCATCAATCTGACAGAACTATGTTATGTCATTTCTAAGTTTAGCAGTTTTGGATGGAAGATTATCATCCAATCTGGTAACGAATGATGAGGGCATTTCCTAAGAAGATCTTTAAATCAGCTTCATATATTGACTCTCCATCAATTTGACAGAATGATGTTATGTCATTTCTAAGTTTAGCAGCTTCATATATTGACTCTCCATCAATCTGACAGAACGATGTTATGTCATTTTTAAGTTTAGCACTTTTGGGTGGAGGGAAATATTTGGATAAAAATTTCTATGACAGTTCTCTCATGTTTTAATAGATCCTGATGCTAATGAATTTAACCACATTTTAGCCTTATCCCTCAATGAAAAAGGAAAAAGTCTAAGTCTAACAGCATCATTTGAGACTCTGTCATATTTAAAAGTAGTACACAGTTCTAAAAAACTAGCAAGGTGTAAGTTAGAATCTTCATTTGGTGTACCTCCGAATTGATTATTCTGCACCATTTGGATAATAACAGGTTTAAGCTCAAATGAATTAGCAGCTACTTCAGGATTTTGGATAGATAAGTGAATTTCATCTGCTGTAAGATTTACATAATCTCGTAGGGGTCTAAGTTGGTGTTCATTCTCTATTCCTTGATTGTTCATGTTGTTTTCCATTATATCAGAATTTCTAGGTTCTCTTCTCAATCTTCTAATCTTTCTAACAGTGAGTTCTAATTTTGAATCGTAGGGTATAATATTTTCAGGTCCAAATTTACGCATACAATTTGAAATCAGTAGACAGGAATATAGTTAACTAAATATGAAAATAAGTTGCAATTCAAGTAAAAATTTTCTAATAATCTTAATTTGTCCGTTACTCTAATTGTGATTTTTGTTACTCACTCCCCGACAACTGTGCCAAAAACTTGACCGTGACTTTATATATGCTTAAAAATATAAGTATTTAATACTGCTACTAAAAGATTTACTTCCTCAACAACTGTAACAAATCCTTAATAACAGTTATAGATTTGATAAATATGAATAAAATAAATATTCAATAATTGTAAAGTCACACTTATCAACCCAAGTATACGTATTGCTCAAGTAATATAGGGCTCTAATGAAGTCCTAGATATCGATCTCACAGGGAGTAAGTTTAGAACTACGAACTAAGATTTTAGAAAAGCAATACTTTAAGCACAACAACAAACTTCAATTTACTTATCTGTCACTAATAGGCAATTGAAATAATTACATAATTTTAATAACTATTAAATAACTAATGATACTAATGAAGGTTTAAATTTGATATTCAATATATAAGAAAGCATACTTCTCCTTGTCAAGAAATTATAGTGAATGGATAAAGTGAATCAGCCCAAATTATATTGTGTCAAATAAGAGCATACCTATTCATTACCCTTTGGTCCAGGCATAAAGAACATTGACTAATCCTACGCTTATTTACTAAATCTACCACTAGGCTGGGAGGTTACCGGATAAAGAACATTGACTAATCCTATGCTTGGTTACTGAATCTACAGCTAGGCTGGGAGGATACCGGACACTTTGGAGCTCCCACGTTCCCCTCACCTGAGGGCTAACATCTACACATCAACACCCAAACATAAAGAACATTGACTAATCCTACGCTTGTTTACTGAATCTGCGGCTAGGCTGGGAGAATACCGGCTCTTACTTTCGAGCTCCCACGTTCCCCTCGCCTGAGGGCTAACATCTACACTTCAACACCCAAACGATAGGATTGAATTGAGCTCCCACGTTCCCCTCGCCTGAGGGCTAACATCTACACTTCAGCACCCAAACGATATGACTTACCCTTTGGTCCAGACATAAAGAACATTGACTAATCCTATGCTTGGTTACTGATTCTGTAACTAGGCTGGGAGGATACCGACTCTCACTTTGGAGCTTTCAGTTCCCCTCACCTGAGGGCTAACATCTACACTTCAGCACCCAAACGATAGGACCGAATTGGGCATTTTAGTCTATCACTCTAAAATCTCCAATTCTATGTCCGATAATATTATTTCCCTATTTATTTGCACCCAACTTCCAAGGGCTTTGACCTCCCTGAATCTTGGATGTAATTTCACTTTAGTTGTAAAACTCAACATATTTTAACAAATCAATTGGCCGGATTGAAAGTTAATGAAGATCAGTGAAAAGATCATCACAATTTCTTAAACATTTTCATAGCTTCACCAATTCAAATCACCATTTTGAAAAGATCATCACAATTTTACATTTTCATGGCTTCACCAATTCAAATCACCATTTCACAAATCTCAAGACAAGGAGAAGACATTTTCATGGCTTCACCAATTCAAATCACCATTTCATAAATCTCAAGACAAGGAGAAAGATAGATTTCTTAAACATTTTCATGGCTTTGCCAATTCAAATCACCATTTCACAAATCTTGAGACAAAAGAAAACTACTCAGATCTCGTGGGGAAAACACAACAAAACTCAGAATTCATATATAAAATCAAAGCTGTACAAACTACAACAAGTAAATAACTTATCTCTAATTTCTCCCCAAGAAAACTCCTTGAAGTTCCTTTGAATCTCTTCCTTTCTTTACAGCACATAGAATTCCTCTTCAAAGCAGCAAGGAGGAAGAAATCTCACACTTTCCCTTCACTCTTACAATCTCTCAAAGAATTCCTCACAATTTTTACACGCTATTGGAACATTTCTAACCTCCAGGAACTCTCTCTAGCCTCTTCAGGCTCTTCAGGCTCTCCAGTTTTCGGCCAAAATAGTCTTTTAAAGTTGTGGATGAGCTTTCCCAAGAGTTGCCTGAGCATCCCTTCAAAATTTTGCCTTATCCAAAGCCTGATTGGGCATAACCGCAGACCTCGCCGTCGGCGGCCTCGAGGACGCCGTCGATGGACCTTCTTAATGAATTAATTATGGAGTCTCAGGAAAATCTCGTCGTCGGCGGGGTCGATGGTGCCGTCGACGCTCTAGTTCAATTCTTCACATTTTGTTCTATTTCACTCCAAATTTGCTCCTTTTTCCATCTTCTTGCTCTATTGACTCTAATTCATCATTCCTGCAACAAAACATCAAAAATACATTTATTTAAAGTGCAATATCATCAAAATAAGTATAAAATAGGTATGAAAATCTCAACATATTTTCCTCTGGTCAGCTATCCATGACATTGAGCCCAATTGATTGATCAATATTTTGTGGATGATTTTCATGAGGGGTTTATAAAAAATTTGGAGTGATTTTGAATTGACTTGGAGGTTCAATTTGAAGGATTTTAGGCATTTTATCAAATTGGGGATGTTGGGTTAGACTTGGGTTTAGGTTGGGATACAGTTGGGCTAAGTCCAAATTAAGAGTTCCAAATGGTCTAATGGAATGTCATGAAGAGTTCTCAACATTAATTGGGTGCCAATTTTGGGGTTTGGTCATTCAGTTTTGGGACATTTGGGATATGGCAAAAATTGGGGTAAATTTGGGGGTTTTGGTCCAAGTTGGTTTTGAGTAAAAGTGGGGCTTGACTAAGGCGAATTGAAGGTTAAATTTGATGTGTGGAGATATTTCGAAGAGTTTATGATGCATAATTGGGGAAATTGGAAGGATGTGGGGGTTCAATTGAGTGGGATTTTGGTTTTAGGCCACATTGGGGCTTTTTAATTTGGGTTGAAATTGGACAAAAATGTGGGTTAATTGGACTTGGATTTGGTTTAAATTGAGTTCGATCATAATGAATTTGCATTTATAATTGAAATTGGGGGGAAATTGGGGTCAAATTGATGGACATTTATGGTGAATTTGGGGAAATTGGGCCTTTAAGGGCAATTTGGGGCTTTTGGTCAAAGTTGATCAAATTGATCAAACTGGGTTTAATTGAAGGGTTCAAATTGGCTTTGGAGACATTTGAAATGATTTTCAGGGCTTTGGGAAAGTTTGGGCCAACAAGGGTATTTTGTAATTTTGGCAAATTTGGGTGTATTTTGGTAATCTTGGAAAATTTGGGAAGTTGTGCGCAATTTAGCTGATTTTAAATGGTTTGAGATGATTTTTGAATAAATTTGAGTATTTTGGGTGAAATTAGGAATCTTAGTCAAATTTAGGTTTGGATGTGTTTTGGTAAGTTGGTTAGATTTAGGAGGCAAAAGGCCAGGTTTGGTATTTTTGTGAATTTGAGCTGTCAACCAACTTATTTGAGCTATGGACCAATGGAATCCTTTACTTTGTATCCTTCATGTACTGGTCTAAGCTAGACCCTAGTCTAAGGCTAGTGGGTCTAGGGGATCATCTACATGAGTCTCTCAAAGAGTTAAGGGGTCAAAGTTAGGTAAGATTAGGCTTAAGGTAGTGAGTGGAATTGTAATGTGCAAGTGAGTGATAGGGCATGCACCAGCTCATGACCAACACCCAGCGTCAAGCCTAAGGCCAAGCAGCTCTTTAGGGACTCCCCTTAAGCTCCCCCATATTGATCCCACCTACGAGGTGCTAGAGGTCAGAACCAATATGTGGTACTTCAAGTTGAGCAAAGAACAGTTTAGAATTTCTATGGTGAGAGTTTTTTTTCTAGTCCTCTAGGAGTAGTTAACAGGAAATTCCTGTGGCTAGACCATAGGCTACTAAAGAGGAAAGGGCTAGCCCTCAACCAAAAGTGAGGTCAACAAGGGTATTATACAAACATATTAGAATAAAATAATAACTAAAAGCATGAATACATGTAGGTATGTACAATACAGAGCAGCAAGAGAAAAAAAAGAAGCTATATAATAATGTACAGCAAAGAAAGTAAGGAACTGTGCAGTAATATACAGTAAGGTAGAAAAGATTAGGACATACCTGTCTTATTTTGTTAATGCTTAAAATATTACAAATGTTTAGATATTAACAAATAAATTTAAGTAAGCATATGAAATAAAAAATGGAAAATTTTATTTTGTTTTATATTCAGTGATCCACCTAAAAATAACAGGTTTTTAATGCATATTTTATAAGCTTTTTATGTACATTTTTTATGATATTGCACTTTAAAGGAAGGTTTCTTGCATGTTTTTTGTTTCAAGTACATGGAATGGACATTTAGAGAAAATGAGGGGAAAATAAAGCAAAATTGAAGATTTTTGTGTGCCGCTATAGCACCACCCCTTGGTGCCATGGCGCCATATACGAGCAAGATGGATGTTGTAGCGCCCCAGACTAGCGCAATAGCGCCAGTAACTACCTTTCTAGAAGAACAATTGAATTTAGCAAATTTTGGAGGGTTGTTTGAAGCAAACCTTGGTTATTTTTTATTTTCTATTTAATGAGAAAGATTTAGCTAAATTTAGAGACCTTTTGGAGGCTCAAAACTTCAATTGTGCAACAATAACTAGTTAGGGTTTCCATAGTTTGTGTTCAAGTGTAAGTGTGAGTGTGTTTTAGTGTGAAAAAGTTTGTAGATTGCTTAAAAAAAACTCCAGAAGTTTGCTTGGGGAGATGACATAAGGTACTTTGTATTTGTGTTTAAGGTTTTATTATAAGACTTGGATTTCAATGCAAATTTTTTGTTTTTGTTTATTCTCCATGAATTTTGAATAGTTCCCTTTCTTTGTCCTTGCATATGGGACTTAATCTTGTGGGATGAGAATGATTTAAAGATTTTTTTACTCTTAAAAATTGTGATGGTATTTTCATTGAATCTTCATTTACTTTACAAAATGGTCACTTGAGGTTAAAATCCGTTAAGAAACATAAAGACTTGTGGATGCCACAGTTCATTCTAGGTAGGCCATTGCGATCACCTAAGGAGGAGTGCAAATAAATAGAGCGATAAGTTTTGATGGGCATAGAATTGGTCAGTTTTAGAGTGACAAACTAGATTCTTATCAATTTAGCTTAAGTTTTTGTACCCTGACGCTGGGATTCGATCATCATGATGGCATGGGCTTAAGGGCATCTAGAGGTGAGAGACTAGATAGTTCTAATACAAAATTTAAATGTTAAGGAATCAGCTTAAGTTAGCCAATATTTTTTGCTAGCACTGGGAGGGGGTAAAGGATAAGGCATGCTTCTATTTACCACAATACATCAATCTTGATCTAAATCACTTAAATCCTACATAGATTAAAATCTCATTGCAAGGGGAAAGGTTTTCCATAATGTCTAAACTCGCTGTTATATTTTAGTAAGTTGTTACCTTTAGATGTTATTTTCTTTTTAACTCTTTAGTAGAAATTTTTAGTAAGCATATCATTTTAGACCTCTTATCTATTTAATTTGTAATTCAAATAAAAATTTTGTAAGTTGATTTTAAGAGTTATTGCTTTCCTCATGGGATCGATATTAGAGTTTTTAAGAAAAGTCTTATATTACTTGAAATAATATGTATACTTACATAATACTCCTAATATAAAAATTCATTATAAATCCTTACATTTGTTCACACTAACCACTAAGTATAACTTGAAACATATTTCTGGCAAAATTTTGGAGATTAAAAATACACATAATTATGGGTGAGGGCAAGTTTTTTTGCCATTACCGGGGATTGCGACAGAACTTTTTGACTTACATTTTTATTTGAATTGTAAATTTTAAAAATTTTAAAAAATTGAAAAAATTTGATAAACTAAAGAAAGAAAATTAAAATTAAAAATTTAAAAATATATAATTTCATTTTTGGTGTGCTATTTTAATTTCTACAGTTTTTACATTGTTTATGTGTGGTTCTGGATCTAAAAATTTAGTGGCTTATGATTCTGAATTGGAACGGACTATTTAAAAAATTCAAAAATAATGAAGACTTCATAATTCTCAAGAAATGGCTACACATCGCAAAATATTATTGAAATTCAAATTGATGAAAATGAATATCATAATTTACAAAAACATTTAAGGGATTATGCAAGCTCTTTATTAGATGAAATTCATTTAAGTATTCAAACTCTTACTGTAGAGACTAACTCATTTGAACTTAAACCTTCAACTAAACAAATAGTATAAAATAATCTGTTTGGAGGAACACCATATGAGGATCTCAATTTACATTTAGCTAGATTTCTAGAACTTTGTGCTACATTTAAATATAATGACTTATCAAATGATGTCGTTAGACTTAGAATTTTTCCTTTTTTATTAAGGAATAAAGCTAAGATGTGGTTAAATTCATTAGCACCTGGATCTTTTAGAACTTGGAGAGATTTAGCTCAAAAATTTTTGGCTAAGTATTTTCCACCTTCAAAACTGCAAAGTTTAGAAATGATAGTACTTTTTTTACTCAGTAGGAAAAACAGTCTACATATGAAGCTTGGGAAAGATTTAAGGAACTCCTTAGAAAGTGTCCACATCATGTTTTACCATACTAGTTAATCAACTAAACTTTTTATAATGGGTTAGTAGGATCCCTTAGATCTAGTGCTGTTGTTGGAGGTTCATTAATTTCTAAACCCTTTGATGAAGCTTTTTTGTTAATTGAAGAAATGACTACAAATAATTTTTAATGGCCATCTGATAAGGTAAATGCTAAGAAAGTAGTAAGTATTCATGATAATGATGTTATTTCAATGATTGCATGCCAAATTGCTACATTATCTTAGAATATAGACCAAATTAGACTAAATTTTTCTCCAACCCCCCAAATGATTGAAGAAAATCCATTAGGACAGATGGTTGATTCTCATAATTCATTGGAAACTATAAATGCTATCAATATACCCAATAACTCATATTCTAATTATTACGACATAGGCTGAAAAAGCCATCCTAACTTTATTTGAAACAACAATCCTAGTCGTGGAAGTCAACAATGGGGGAATGCTTAAGTAAACCCATTAGAAAATTGGAATAACCAGGGTAGTGCTAACTTTAGACCTACTTATCCTCCTGAATTTAATCAGCAAGATAAGGAGAAGAAGTTGTCTATAGAAGAAGTGTTGTTGCACATGGGTAATCATTTACAAAGTCACAATGCTACTATTAGAAATATGGAGAATCAACTGGGACAAATTGCTAATGCACTGAGCAATAGCCCTCTGGGAACACTTCTTAGCGATGTAGAGATCAATTTTATAGATAAAAGTAAAGATGCAGAGCAAGCTAAAGCGTTCCAAATAAGGAGTGGAAAGGAATAAAATGTTGGAGTTAAGAAAAGATTGTAGTTGAGAGAGAAGTTAAAGAAATTCGGAGACCTGAGAAATTATTCATAAGGAAGCAGAAACACCTATTTCTCCAACTAAGATTCATTTAGAAAGTCCTCCACCGCCTTTTCTTCAAAGACTTAAACAACAAAAATTGGATAAAAAATTTTCAAAATTTTTTGAAGTATTTAAGAAGCTTGTAATTAATATATCTTTTATTGAGGCTTTGAAACATATTTTTTAAAAAAGAGATTGTTAATTATTTTCAAAACAAATGTGAAGTCATATTGGATCAAGAAGATGAAGTCATTTTAGAAGAAGAACAAAAAGCTGAGATCAAAAGAGATTTGGAAGATGAATCAAATGAGATGATTACTGAGGATTCAAATTATGTTCAGGAAGAATATGAAATTTTAGATACTACTGAAAATAGTCTACCTCTGATTCCATTTATTGAAAAACCTCCTCTACTTGAGATGAAAGTTTTACCTACTTATCTAAAGTACACATATTTTGGGAACTTTTCTACCTTATCAGTTATTATATCCTCAGATTTAACTGCAGAACAAAAAGAACAAGTATTGCAAATATTAAAGAATCATAAAAAAAGCCTTTGGATGGACATTAGCTAATAAAAAAGGAGTCAGTCTTTCAATATTTATGCACCAAATTTTGTTGGAAGATAACCATAATTCTAGGGCTGATCCTCAAAGGAGAATGAATTCTGCAATGAAACTAGTAGTTAAGAAAGAAATTTTAAAGTGGTTGGATGCTGGGATTATTTATCTAATTTCAGATAGTTCTTGGGTTAGTCCTATTCATTGTGTTCAAAAGAAAGGAGGAGTGACTGTGGTTGAAAATGAAAGGAATGAATTAATTCTAATAAGGTAAGTTACTGGTTGGTGAATCTGTATTTATTATAGAAAATTAAATGTCATCACTAGAAAAAGACCATTTTCCTTTAACTTTTCTGGATCAAATGCTGGATAGACTAGCCAGACACCGTTATTTTTGTTTTTTTGATGCATATTCTGGATACCACCAAATACCTATTGCTCCTAAGGATCAAGAAAAAATGAATTTTAATAGCCATTATGGAACTTTTTTTTTAGAATAATGTCATTTGAATTATGAATGCCCCTACAACTTTTTAAAGATGTTTGGTATCAATTTTCTGTGATTTAATTAAAAAATGAATTAAATTTTTTATGGAAAATTTCTCAGCCTTTGGGACTTCTTTCAATTTAGGTTTAGATCATTTAGTAATAGTTCTAAAATGTTGTGAAGAAATAAAATTTGTTCTCAACTAGGAAAAATGCCAATTTTTTGTTGTAGGAGGAATAGTGTTAGGGCATAAGATTTCTGAAAAAGGCATGGAAGTTGATCCAGCAAAAAATAAAGTTATTTTTGAATTACCACCTCCTACTAATGTTAAGGGAATAAGAAGTTTTCTAGGACATGATGGTTTCTACAGACATTGTATTAACGATTTTTCAAAAATTTACAAGCCTTTATGTCAACTTCGATTTTAATGATGAATGCCTTTATGCCTTTAACTTATTAATAGAGAAATTAATCACTACACCTACTATTGTTTCACCTAATTGGACAAAACCTTCTGAATTAATGTGTGATGCTAGTGATTATGTTATAGGGGTTGTTTTAGGACAGAGATGTGACAAAACATTCAAAGTGATATAATATGCTAATAAAACTCTTAATGAGCTTAAATTAATTACACTACCACTGAAAAGGAATTATTGGCTATAGTGTTTGCTTTTGATAAATTCAGATCTTATATTATTGGAACCAAATGTATTGTGCATACTAATCATTCTGTTAAAAAGTATTTAATGATGAAGAAGGATGCAAAACCACGATTAATTAGATGGGTCCTTCTAATGCAAGAATTTGATTTTCAAGTTGTGGATAAGAAGGGTAATGATAATCAAATAGTTGATCACCTATCAAGGCTTGATTAGGAAAATAAAAAAGATTTAAATAATAAAATTATTGAGAACTTTCTTAATGAAAAATTATGTGGGATTAATGAATGGCAAATTCTGTGATATGCTAATATAGTGAACTACTTGGTTAGTAATATTTTACCTTATGAATTAGATAGCCGTCAAATTAGAAAGTTTATTTAAGATTCAAAATTTTACTTTTTGGATGACCCTTATTTATATAAACAATGTACGGACTTAATTATTTGAAGATGTGTACCATTAGAACAAACTCAAGAAATTATTCAAAAATGCATAAATCAGATTTTGTGAGACATTTTGGAGTGGTTAAACCTGTATTTAAGATTTTACAATCTGGATTTTATTGGCCAACATTATTTAGGGGTGTTAATAATTATATAAAAATATGTGATCGATGTTAGAGAGTAGGCAATATTTCTAGAAGAGATGAAATGCCTCTAAATTTTACTCTTGAAGCTGAAATCTTTGATGTTTGGGGATTAAATTTCTTGAAACCATTTGTACCATCTTTTGGAAAGATTTTTATTTTAGTAGTTATGGATTATGTTTCTAAATGGATTAAAGCAGTTTTTTTACCTCATGTTAAAAGTATAGAAAATTTTTTAAGAAAAAATATTTTCACAAGATTTGGAATGTCACAAGTTGTCATTACAGATGGGCAAAGTCATTTAAGAATATAATGATTGAAACATTAACTCAAAAATTTGGGATTAAACATCATATTGCCACAGTTGATCATCCTTAGACTAGTAGTTTAACAGAAGTATCCAATATAGAAATTAAAAGAGTATTAAGAAAATGGTAAATCCTAAAAGGACTAATTGGTCTGATAAACTTGATGATGCTTTATGGGCCTATAGGACTGCTTATAAAACACCTATAAGAATGACACCATATAGACTTATTTACGGAAAAGCATGTCACTTGTCAGTTGAGTTGTAACATAAAGCTTACTTGGCAATTAAAGAGTTTAATTATAATTTGAAAGATGCTAGAGAGAAGTGATTACTGCAATTAAATGGGCTTGATGAATTAAGAAATGAAGCTTATGAGAATGCCAAAATTTATAAGGAGAACACAAAATTTAGGCATTATCAGAAAATTTTGAAAAAGTATTTTGAGCCTGGGCAAGAAGTATTGCTTTATAGTTTGAGATTAAAATTATTTCCAGAAAAACTTAAATCCAGTTAGTTTGAATCATTTATTATGGTAAGAGCATATCCATATGGAGCTGCTGAAATTAAAGATCCAAAAATTGGGAGAGTGATTAAGGATGGACATATATTAAAAGCTTACATGAGTTGAGAGGGTCTTGCATTTGAAGAGATCCTAATGTTGGGTCAAACCTAAGTAAAACATTGGTTATGTCAGGCTGACGACGTTAAACCAAGCACTTTTTGAAAGGCAACATATAGTTATCTGTGTGATTTGGATTTGAATTGCTATTGTAATGAGTTCTATATAGTAATTGAGAGTCTTATACAATTTTGTTGGCACAAAACATTATTATATTAAAGGATTTGAAGTGTTGAAGAAGAAATTTTAGAATTGAGTATATTGGTTTGGCGCTATAGCTTCAAATCTAGCGATATAGCGCCATAGTTCGAATAACTCCTTTAAACCGCCAAAATTTCAATTTCTTTTCTTCTACTACTATATAAAACTACCTAGGATGGGATTTAAAGTATCCTTACAATATTCCTAAGTATTTTAAAGAAATTTGAGAGTGGGAATTTCATTGGAGAGATCTTGGAGAGTAATGGCAATGTGAGATTTGAAGATAACAAGTCGATGCATAAGGTGCTCTAACATACTTCAATAGATATCTTGCATTAAATCCAGAGAGCCTCCTAGAAAAACTTGAGATGATTGAAGATGAGATTTCTCTTATGCATACAAAGTTTAAAAATTTGTTTCCCCAATACAATCATATGGATTGGCAGTTGAAACTGTAATTCAATAGTTTGGCTTGTTTATAAGATAGTCAATCGACTATGTATAGCATCAACAAGTTGATCGGCGATAAATTTGCTAAGAAATTTCCTCATGTTCCTTTATACCATTCTTATGATCGAAATTTTTTGGTGAGTGGAATGAATAATATCACCACTGATCAAGAGTGGTCCTAAAGGATGTTTTTATATAGGTATTTATGCTTTAGTGCTATGTGATTCCATGGGGTGTGCATATCATATTTTTATTAAGACTTAGTGTTGTTTTTATTGACTTTGTTGTATGAACATCTAATGATGTCTATGTGGTGTGTTGTATGTATTGAACCTATAATTAACATAAGAAAACCAGTTTTGTTGTGTTGTGAAAAATTGGCCTTATGAATTCATATTGGAATTTGTGAACTTGAAATTTTGGAATGACGACGAACTCAATAACTATAAAAGTGGTTTGTTAAAACTTGAAGAATAGCCTTTATACATTCTAGATTTATGTTTCCTTTTCACATATAATTTTTTTTTTAATCTGGATGGGTATGAATGGCGCTATAACACAACCTTTGGGCGCTATAGCGCTATTTATTAGGTTATGCAGGGCGCTATAGCGCCACTACCCGACACTATAGCGCCGAACTAACCTATGAGTCATTTTAAGAGCTTGGACCCATGGTTTTCACCATTTTCAACCTTGGTTCGTCTCCTTCCTCCATTTTTTTTGCATTTTTCTCCCCTAATATTTCATTTTGAGCTTAATTGGCTTGGAGTTGGGCCTTCAAACTTTGGATTTCTTCATCTCTGGGTAAGATCTTTACCTTAGCTTTGAAAAATTTTGATTTGACTGTGGATTTCATCCACATTATGGATTAGGCCGAAATTTTTAAAACCTGATCAAAAGTAGTGAAAAACATATGGTTAAATGATTATTTATGTTTAGATTGTGTTTTTAGGAGCCTTTTGAAGTTGAGCTTGTGATTTTTGGAATTTATTTTGAAAATTTTTAGATTAATCATGGCTCCTAAAATGAAGAGAGAGAAAGGAAAAATTAACTTTTGATTCTAATAAGTTTTCCCGTGCAAGGGCATGGGATAGGTACGCCGATCTGCAATCAAGTAAATTGATTGCATAACACAGTTTTTTATGTCCTAGCGGAACAATTGAGTACTTGATTGCGGAGCGACACTGAGAAAAATTGTATTATTTTATGGTCATATTTGTAATTTCATTTGTCTGAGATTTCTATGCCAATATGCCAAATGAACCTGATGATTTGGTTTATGTATGAGGGCAATATGTGGATATCAGTTTTGTTCGTATTAACCACATGTACAAGCTATACAGTGTTCCAACCTGCTTCTTTTTTGAGTTCTACTCTACTGATGAGGAATTGGAAGAGATTATGGGATTTTTAACTGATGGAAATGGAGTCTGGAAGATTAAAAATGGGTGACTAGTGAACTTTTCAATTTAATTCTCGTTCATGTCACTATTTCATATATGGTAGATTACTGCCTACCAACCATTTCAGTGAGGAATCCCATAAGGGAGCCATTTTAAACTATTGTATTTAGATGAAGTAAACTATTGATATTGACTCCCTTATTTATACAAACATGCTTATTTCCTCGAGTGGAGGAACTAAAGGAGTTTTGAGCTACCTTGCTCTTATTTCTACCATGTGTGCTGAATCTGGTGTGAAGTATGAGACTTGGGAAGAAACTTTGTCATCACATAAACCCATTGGAAGAACAAACTTGAAAAAATATGAGAGACATTTTTGGACTAGACCTAGGACTGGAGTTAACATACCTTCTACTTTAGCTTCTACTTCTGCTCTTGCTCCTACTCCTAGATCATCTGCTTCTGATACGATTTCTCTAAATTCTGTTATGGAACAAAAGATGATTTAGCAAGGAGATATCATAACTCTATAGAATCAAGTAAAGGGCATTGAATCTCACTTGTACCATAGTGATGATATTATGTTGAGGAAAGTTGAGTATGATTTCTCTTATAATGAGGCTATGATGAGATAAATGGGGGATAAACATTCTGTGGAATTTCCTACTCACCCCATTTCCACACCATATCAGCCTTTTGAGACAGATGAGAACATAGATTTAGAAGATGGTGATGATGATGATGATCGTGATGATGATGTCGGTGATGATGATGTTAATGTGTAATGTGTTGTTTTCTTTCTTTCCTTTGGTGTGTTTAAATATTTGAACTTTATTGTGTTAGTGATTAGTTGTATTTGCGTTGGAATGTGCTTGTATTTTGTTTCTTTCCTTAATTGTTTATGTTAAACTGTTAGTTCCTACTCTTTATCTTTTGCTCCAATTTAAATGCTAGAGTAGTTTTTTATTTTATGTTTTTATTGTTACTATGTCAATCTAATGTTTATCACTACTCAATACTTGTCTTTACTACTTATACCTGCACTAATTTCCCTGTTTTAATTTTTGAAAATTTTCCCTTTCTTCTTGAACTTTCCTGCTTGAAATTAGCTTAAAAATTAAAGTTTAGGGGAAGGGAGAAAATTCTTTTTAAACTAAACTTTATTTGTTCTCAGGGAATTATATTTTTCAAAATTATTTTTAACATAACATGTGGTATGTAGAGTTAAATTTAGAAAGCTATACTTTTTATTTTATGGAAGTTGTAGAAAACCTATGTAAAAGTATTTAAAAATAAAGGTTAATTCTAGAAGGGTTTAGAGTTGTCCTTTTGCTTCTTCACCATCATATCGCCAGCAACGGCGCCAGAAAAGCTTGACCCCTGACAAATACTTCAAGGCTTAGGTGGAATACGCAAGTGCACGGTCAAAGTAGTATCAAATTTTGTTGAGTTTGGAATGCCGATCTCACAGAGAATGGGGTAAAAAATTTTAGAAAAAGGTTTCAGCCTACTTAATTTGTCCTTAGTTTAGAATTTAAAGAATTTAAATAGTGCTAAAAGTTTCTCTTGAAATGAAATTAAGTTTAAATTTTAATTCATGATAATCAGGTGATAAAGCTACCTTCCCTTGTAGTGATATTAGTGGAGTGTAAAAAATGAGAAAACGCAAACTGAAATGTGACTGGTGACAAATAGAAGCAGTTCTCTTTATTATCCTCTCTTGAGTGCATAAAGAAGTTTGATTAAGGTGGAATTAATTCCTTAAGCCTACTTTGAACCCAACAATGATTATTTCCCTAACATTTGCATCTCCCTATAGTGTACTTTTCTTCATACCCTATAGTTTAATATGATCTTCCTAGTTGTTCATGTCATAGCTCTCTTGAGTCATTATGAGTTCACAACAAACTTTAACAAATTATTTGGCCAGATGATAAGTAAATGAAACACGAAGGAAAATCTTGACATTAAAATACTAAAGGTAATTTAAAACATTTCCACAATCCTATGCATCCTACTGCATCACCACAAGGAAAGGGTAGAGGAGATTACTCGGAAAACATTGAGAAAACACCACAAAACTTCATTGAAATCAAGAGAATCAACATATCAAAGTGTTTATAAAAAAATACAATACTTAAACAAAAGAATACTTTTCTTTCTCCCTCAATACAACCTTAATATTGCTCCGCAGAAGCCCTTACTGCTTTTTCTGTAGACTCTCCTCACTTTAACAATCGTATCCTCACCAATTCTTGACTATAGACTTGCTCTCTCTAGCCTAGAGCAAGCCTTCCACTCTAAAGATAACACTTTTACTATCAGTAGAAATTTCAAATCCTTCCTCTCCAAAAGCCCCCTTTTCATAAGTCTTTAAGTCTTCTTTTAATATCCTCCAAAATACTCTGTTCAAATAGCCTCCAGTCAACCTAAATGATGCTTCGAACAGGTGGGTCGAACTATTGTAACTACCCCCAGTTCGGTTCTAGTGCCTAAGCAACCAACTAGTCTGGTGCCAAGGTTGTCGGCTTCACATCTTGAGCCTTGGTTCCCAGTGTCTATCACTTAGGTTTCAGACTCTCGGTTTGCATAGATTTGGGGTTGGTACCATGGCGGTCCAGAATTCTGGCGTCAAGGCCCTAGCCCACTACTTTGCCTTTTTGCTCCATTTCACCACCTTTTCACTTCGTATCTCCTCTAATTCGCTCCACTTCTAAGACCTGTTATAACTAGAAGAAAAAAGTAAAAATCTCTTTTTTTAAAGTGCAATTTTATCCAAAATGATGTGCAAAACATACAAGAATTCTTGCAATCTTTTCACACATCAAAATTTGATCCATCTGTTCAAAGCGTTGTTTAAGTGGACTGGAGGCAATTTCAAAATGCTATTTTAAAAAAAGACTAAAAATACTTTTGGAAGGGAGGAAGGATTGGGAAGTGCTACTGATCTTAAATGAGTTATCTTTATAATAGAAGGCTTGCTCTAAGGTAGAGAGATCAAGTCTAGAGTAGGGAATTGGTGAGGATCTGAGGGTTAAAATTAAGAGAAACTATAGGAGATCAACAAGAGCTTTGGTGGAGCATTCTCAAGGCTATATTAAGGGAGAGAGATAAGCATTCTTGTGTTTAAAGTATTGTATTTTTTGTAAACATTTTGATATGTGGATTCGTTTTGTTATGTTTTCTCTATGTTTTTTTAAGTAATCTCTTCTACCTTTTTCTTGTGGTGCTGTAGTGTGATGTGTAGGAATGTGAAAATGGTTTTAAATTGTCTTTAATCTTTTAATGTGATGATTTTCCTTATGTATTTCATTTACTTATCATTCTGGCCAAATGATTTGGTAAAATTCATTGTGAATCCATAATGACTCAGAAGAGTTATGACACGAACAACTAGGAAGATCACATTGAACTATAGGATATGAAACAAAAGTAAACTACNCATGATTTTTTTTTTATAATGCTTTATATATATATATATATATATATATATATATATATATATATATATATATATTTATATTTATATATGGGAAAATTATATTCAGAACTTGTTACTCCTCAGCCGGATCGAAGACAGCTGAGGCACACGACAAAGCACGAGTTATGCAGCGGCTTCTGCTCTCGACAGATTTTCTCCGATTTTCACTAAGAAAAATACTAAAATGACGTGTACATGTGAAACGTACTGTCGTCAAGCAATTGTGCCGCTTGTTGACGCGGGTCCCATTCTTTCTACTTGGGCCAACTCGTAGCCCGGAGATTGCATTACACCAAAGCCTAAGTAGAGCCTAAAGCCCAACCAGAGGAAGTCCATCGCCAAACTAATAAACCACTCGATTAGATCAATTTTGTTAAGTAGAGAAGTTG
>JXCR01111738.1:20384-30665 GCA_002079205.1 Phalaenopsis hybrid cultivar | reverse complement strand
TTGATTTAGAGAAAAGTTTATCATAGGTTTCCAAGAGTAGTACTTTGGAGAGTTCTTGAAAAAAAATATGTTGATATTGATTTTATTCAAGTCATTAAAGATAAGTATGTTGTAGTTGTTACTTGTTTTCGAACGTAAGGAGGATTGACCAAGTATTTATCTATTTCATTTAGATTAAATCAAGGATCAACTTTAAGCCCATATCCTTTTACTCTAGTTATGGATGTTCTTACTGAACATTTGCTGGAGGATGTACCCTGATGTATGCTTTTCACTAATGATTCATTCTTGTAAATAAGTTTAGATAGAGAATTTAAAAACATTACTTATGGATGTCAATTTTAGAATCTAATGACTTTCGTTTGATTAGATCTAAAATTGAATGTATGGAATGTAATTTTAGTAGTGGTATATATAGTGGCATGGTTGTAACAATTTTTGATTGAGTAATTAAAACAAGTGTGAACGTTTTACTGTTAAAAGTGGATGAGGATGTTATTAGTATAATTCAAGTGGGATGATTGAACTGAAGGAATGCATCGTGCATCGTGCCTATTGTGTGATAGAAAAGTACCGCTTAGACTTGAAGGAAAATTTTATAAGATGATGGTGAGACCTAGAATGCTTTATTTTGCAGAATGTTAGCATTTGAAGGTTACGACACACCATGAGTGGGTTAATTTGGTGTACTAAAATTTTTAATATTAAATATTAATAATTTTTTTAAATGATTTTTAATTTGAGAAGAGTTTATGAAATTAAAAATGTATAAAACATAAATTATGCAAGAAATTTTTTTGAGTGGTTCAGTCAAACCCTGAAAACCAACATTCTCTATGCCTATCAGAACTTACGAACTAGAATCCCACTATCAAATCAATAAATCACTTTCACACCGAGTGTAGATGGTGAAACCATTACAATTCATAATTGCACATTTAAAAGGTAAAATCTTTCATATTCCAATTAAAAAAAAATATTAAACAACCTTTAAATTTCACTAACACTTAATGAAATATTATGGCGAATGAAAATTTAAACTAAATCTTCAATCAATCTTACGACTTGTCGATTGTTGCACAAACATCTTGCTATTGTTAAATGAACTCGCGTATGTTTCTCAAACTTGAAGATGTTTTGATGCTCTTTTGAAACTTTTTAGCTCTTGATGAAAAGTGAAATTCCTGAAATTTTACTCTAAATTTTCATCTTGTTTTCTCATACAAGATTGCTCTTATTTATAAGGGTAGAAAGAATTAATAAAAATAATTTAGTTCAAATAACTTTCCAAATTTTAGATAGAATGAAGCTATTTAATTATACGTGATTTTAAATGGAATATGGAATATTTCATAATACACATTAATACACTATTTAAAAATTTGAAATCTATTAGACCTGCTTAAATAAATTGGAAACCTAATATATTGATACAAGAATATTTCCTAATATATTATTTTTTTGCAAAAAGAAAATAAACCAGAAATTGCAGTTCTATATGCATGGCATTGAAATAGGATGAGGACATAATTGAGTTTCTTTTTAAAACCATTATATGCCTTTAGGTGCGATTGGAAAGGTATTAAGTCACCAAATTTTAAATAATGTGTAGAGAGCTTTTTCCAATATCTGTACATTGGAATTTGCTCATAACTCATAAGGCAACTAATCCTTTTATTTTAATACTTTTTAATGCATGCAAAAATCACCACTCCATGATTGGTTTGTGGAAGTTTAAATAAATATGTTATATATATGCATACATATTCATATAATAAACTACCTTAAGATAAAACATGTCTTAAGATATTATATTTGGATTAAATTAAATTTAGTTCCCCAAGAAGAAAGAAAAAAAAATCTAGAATTTCGGATGAATAGTAAATTCTACAAGTGAATAGTATTCTATAGTTTTTATGAAATTGAATATGATAATTTGCAAATGTAAAATCATAAAATAATTATTTAAAAAAATNGTTTTTATGAAATTGAATATGATAATTTGCAAATGTAAAATCATAAAATAATTATTTAAAAAAATAAAAAAAATGTAATATATTTTCGAACATATTATAACCAGTTTTAAATTATTTAAACGATTTCATATACTCTTTTATTATGTTTTAATAAATTTTCTTAATTAAAAAAAACTATAAATCTAGTATGTTTTTATCAATATAATCAACGAAGTTATAAACTTTACACTATTGAGCTAGTCATAATTATCTAGAGCACTAAGCTTTTTTCACNAATTATTTAAACGATTTCATATACTCTTTTATTATGTTTTAATAAATTTTCTTAATTAAAAATAAATTATAAATCTAGTATGTTTTTATCAATATAATCAACGAAGTTATAAACTTTACACCATTGAGCTAGTCATAATTATCTAGAGCACTAAGCTTTTTTCATAAAGTCGATCATTGAGCTAGTCCTATTTATCTCAAATTTCATGATTTCTATATAGAGATAATCATATGATTTTGAAATTTCTCCATAAGAAAATACTAGGTCCACCAATTTTGAGTTTGTTGTCATTAAAATTATAGAGTCAACATGTAAAAAAAAGAAGCATAAAATTTTAACGTTGTCGAGATGAGAATTTTCAGGTGGAGGCTTTACAGTTAAAGACAAAATGCGAAATGTGTTTGTCCGTGAAAGGGTTGGAGTAGCTCCGGTGATAGACAAGATTAGAGAGCGTCGCCTTAGATGGTTTTGTCACGTTAAACGTTAACCATCTGATGACCCTATTTGGAGGTAGATGTTTTAAATTTGACTTGTGTTAAGAAATGTAGAGTTAGACCTAAAAAGACATGGTCATGTTGTATAAAAAATGATCTCAATTTTTTAGAATTAAATGAAAATATGACACTCAATAAGAAATGATAGAGAAAAAGGATTCATGTAGCCAACCTCACTCGGTGGGACAAAGGCTTCTAGTTGTTATTGGCGTTTATAAGTTTGAATTGATTACGAAGTCTTTCTATTGAAAAAGTAAAATTAGATGGCTCAATCAGATTTTGTTAATCAAAGAGTTCAAATGTTAAAGTACATTTGTTTGAATAAGCAACTTCATTAGTTTTTGTTGTTTGTCATATACACGTATGGTTAGCCATGATTGGTATTTATCAGTACATGGAGAAGACAAATTGTAAGTTCTTTTCATCCGTGGTACTCAAGGCATCTGAAATTTAGGAACAAATATTAAAGCTGTAATAGCTTGTAGTTTGTCGAACAACGCCGTATTCACACTGGTTAAAGCATTAGGCCATTAGAATTTGATTAGACTGTTAAAAGATATAACTTTTGATGCAGAACAACTAGGATGTAGAGTTTTGTGGTGCTGACCGAGGATGAGATGCATAAAATTATGCACTCAGTTTACTTTCAGTCTACTATTTCGTAAATTTGATTATATTTTTCTTTCTATGCAAAATGAGAAATAGCACACAAAAATCATCTTAAATGATAATTCAATTATTAACTAGACAAATTCTTATAGATATGAAAAATCCATGAAACGCACATCAATTGGAAACTAAAACTTTATTCAAACGAATCAGTGCACTGTCAAACCAATCATAAAATATATAATAAAAAACTAGGAAAAAAGAAGTGGCCTGTGTAATAACATCGTTTTTAGTTTTCTTTTGATGGAGATTGCTTCATTTTTTCATATTTTATTTGAAAGGGGAAAAACTACTATTGTTTTTCAACTTTAGTGTCGCTGCAGTAGTGGGATCCATGAATATACAGAGTATCACATGCATGAAGGCAACCAACGACAACAATACTAAAAAAGCGGAGTTTGGTATCAAGAGGTTCTACACATATTCATTTGAGTTATAATATTTAGAAATGGTAGAGAACGTCTGCAGTAAGGGATCTATATGCTTTGTTTCCTCCTCTAAAATTGAGAGTCTCACCTAGAACGGCTCGACATGACATTAAAAAGAAGTAGAGGGGAAAAAAATGAAAAAGAATGGTGAGATTCTGGCTAATTTTATGTAGACTTCTAAGCCTTTGCATAAATAATTCTTTTATGTGTAAATATAATCGATCGCTAAGCAAACTCTATCATAAGAAGAATTGTTATCCATATTGAAATTCTAGATATGTTAAAATTATTAGATAATTCTAGGATGATTTCTACTAATCATTGATTGCAAATTTAGGGTGCCTTTGGGACAGTTTGTGCTTATCTAGATAAACAGCTTATCCTGAAACGCGGTTCGTAGGTGACCCGCAGGTTTCGACCCGCGCCCTGCGTTTAGTGTAAAAATCTAACAGCGTTTTCAGATAAGCTGTCGAAACGTATTTTTCAAATGGTGAGACGGCTTTTTCAAAACGTTGCCCGCACTTATAAACTGTCCGAAACGGGGCCTTAAGAAAAAGTTTTTTTAAATAAGTTGAAAAATTCAACTCTTCTTTATTGTCTTCTTATGAACTTTGATCAAATGGGAGCCTACAGGCCTTTATCTCTTTTGTATGGTTTTTGTTGCATGATCTAATTATGCCTATGGGCTCTTAGAGACATCCTCGATGGCACTGATGTGAATGAATCACCATTGTTTTATAATTTTCATAGAAGTTTAGATGGTTACAACTACAACAAACTTGATTCTTTCTTTTATTTTTCCACTTATAATACCCAAATCGTAACCATAGTGACACCGATCCAGGGCCGCCAAATAGTGTGGGGCAATAACTTATAAATATTGAATACAAGAAATCACAAAATTAATGGAATCAAAGAGCTAGATGAGATAAACTCTTTAATATTCTCTTTATGTTTTCTTAAAATGGATATAACTTGGAATTTTATAAACTTAGCATTGTCATAGTTTTCTTTTCATCCAGTTCTCTATTGATAGGCAAAGGAATGGCTAAGAATGTCTAGATAGTGTTAGCCTTTAAATATCTTCCCAAAAATCCTCCCTAAAAAGAACTCCAAAAAGCAGTAGTAGTTAGGATATTTTGGGCTAGATTAGAGGCTGCAATCTACACAATATGGAAGGTTTTAAGATATACTATTTTGTTTAGGTAATAGAGAAAACAAATAATATTTTAGAAATTCATATTGATTTTATTTTCGATCATATCATATTCTTCATACCAGAAATCATATGTGAATAACTTAATAATTTGATGATATATTTGCTTCATTAACCTTGTTTAATTCTTAAATAGGATGAATATTTAATTATATCAAATGAATTGATGTACAATGTTTTACATGGAGAAGGCAAATTATAAGTTTTTTTCATCTATGGTACTCATGACATCTGAAATTTAGGAACAAATATTAAAGCTGTAATAGCTCGTAGTTTGTCGAACAATGCTGCATTCACATTGGTTAAAGCATTAGGCCATTAGAATTTGATTGGATTCCTTTTTATTGTAGACTGTTAAAAGATATAACTTTTGATGCAGAACAACTAGGATGTAGAGTTTTGTGGTGTTGACCGAGGATGAGATGCATAAAATTATGCACTCAGTTTACTTTCAGTCTACTATTTCGTAATTTTGATTATGTTTTTCTTTCTATGCAAAATGAGAAATAGCATACAAAAATCATCTTAAATGTATTAACTAGACATAAATTCTTATTGATTTGAAAAATCCATGAAACACACATCAATCGGAAACTAAAATTTTATTCAAAGGAATCAGTGCACTCTCAAACCAATCATAAAATATATAATAAAAAACTAGGAAAAACGAAGTGGCCTGTGTAGTAACATCGTTTTTAGTTTTCTTTTGATGGAGATTGATTCATTTTTTTTCATTTTATTTGAAAGGAGAAAAAAACTACTATTGTGTTTCAACTTTAGTGTCGCTGCAGTAGTGAGATCCATGAATATACAGAGTATCACATGCATGAAGGCAACCAACGACAACAATACTAAAAAAGGGGAGTTTGGTATCAAGAGGTTCTACACTTATTCATTTGAGTTATAATATTTAGAAATGGTAGAGAACATCTGCAGTAAGGGATCTATATGCTTTGCTTCCTCCTATAAAATTGAGAGTCTCACCTTTAACGGCTCGACATGACATTAAAAGAAGTAGAGGGGAAAAAAATGAAAAAGAATAGTGAGATTCTGGCTGATTTTATGTAGACTTCTAAGCCTTTGTATAAATAATTCTTTTATGTGTAAATATAGTCGATCGCTAAGCAAACTCTATCATAAGAGGAAATGTTATCCATATTGAAATTCTAGACATTTTAAAATTATTAGATAATTCCAGGAGGAAGTATACTAATCATTGATTGCAAATTTAGGGTGCCTTTAGGACAGCTTGTGCTTATATAGATAAGCAGCTTATCCTGAAATGTGGTTCGCAGGTGACCCANGCCTTTGTATAAATAATTCTTTTATGTGTAAATATAGTCGATCGCTAAGCAAACTCTATCATAAGAGGAAATATTATCCATATTGAAATTCTAGACCTTTTAAAATTATTAGATAATTCCAGGAGGAATTATACTAATCATTGATTGCAAATTTAGTGTGCCTTTGGGACAGCTTGTGCTTATATAGATAAGCAGCTTATTCTGAAACGCGGTTCGCAGGTGGCCCGCAGGTTTCGACCCGCGCCCTGCGTTTAGTGTAAAAATCTAACAACGTTTTCAGATGAGCTGTCGAAACTTATTTTTCAAATGGTGAGGCGGCTTTTTAAAAATGTTGCCCGCACTTATAAACTGTCTGAAATGGGCCCTTAAGAAAAAGCTTTTTTAAATAAGTTTAAAAATTCAACTCTTCTTTATTGTATTTTTATGAACNCCCACAGGTTTCGACCCGCGCCCTGCGTTTAGTGTAAAAATCTAACAGCGTTTTCAGATGAGCTGTCGAAACATATTTTCCAAATGGTGAGGCGGCTTTTTAAAAATATTGCCCGCACTTATAAACTGTCCAAAACGGGCTCTTAAGAAAAGGTTTTTTTAAATAAGTTTAAAAATTCAACTCTTCTTTATTGTATTTTTATGAACTTTGATCAAATGGGAGCCTATAGGCCTTTATCTCTTTTGTATGGTTTTTGTTGCATGATCTAATTATGCCTATGGGCTCTTAGAGACATCCTCGATGGCACTGATGTGAATGAATCACCATTGTTTTATAATTTTCATAAAAGTTTAGATGGTTACAACTACAACAAACTTGATTCTTTATTTTATTTTTCCACTTATAATACCCAAATTGTAACCATAGTGACACCGATCCAGGGCCGCTAAATAGTGTGGGATAGTAACTTATAAATATTGAATACAAGAAATCACAAAATTAATGGAATCAAAGAGCTAGATGAGATAAACTCTTTAATTTTCTCTTTATGTTTTCTTAAAATGGATATAACTTGGAATTTTATAAACTAGTATTATCATAGTTTTCTTTTCATCCAGTTCTCTATTGATAGGCAAAGGAATGGTTAAGAATGTCTAGATAGTGTTAGCCTTTAAATATCTTCCTAAAGTCCTCCCTAAGAAGAACTCCAAAAAGCAATAGTA
The DNA here is from genome assembly GCA_002079205.1 of Phalaenopsis hybrid cultivar. NCBI lineage: Eukaryota > Viridiplantae > Streptophyta > Magnoliopsida > Asparagales > Orchidaceae > Phalaenopsis > Phalaenopsis hybrid cultivar. Next base: position 23,152 of record JXCR01111738.1, on the reverse strand, counting down.
GTTGGGATATTTTGGGCTAGATTAGAGGCTCAAATCTACTCAGTATGAAAGGTTTTAAGGTATACTATCTTGTTTAGGTAATAGAGAAAACAAATAATATTTTAGAAATTCATATTCATTTTATGTTTAATCGTAATATATTATTCATACCAGAAATCATATGTGAATAACTTAATAATTTGATGATATATTTGCTTCATTAACCTTGTTTAATTCTTAAATAGGATGAATATTTAATTATATCAAATGAATTGATGCACAATGTTTTGCTTGGATAATGGAGAAAATATTTTTATCCCTATAGACTTATAATAAAATTTTTCAATGAAAAATGTTATATAGAGTGTATGAATTACATGTGAACAACTTAGTGTATTCAATAAAATAAAAAAAATTTCGAATTCTCCAAGCATAAGATAGTTGCTTCATTAACACTAATTAATACATAATTAACATGAATATTTTAATATAGTAATTGAATACTAAAATTTTGAAATTTTCTTAAAATTTGAAGTTTTATGAATTTACTAAATAAAATTCAAGTAAAAAATAAAAAATTTAAGCATATATGAATGTTCATGAAATTTATGTTAATTATCCTTCATTTACATAATTTAACATGATAGCATAAATAATAAAGTTAATTAGATAATTATGAAATTTTTGCTCACAAATCTTTGTAACAATATTATTTATAAATTCGAAGTTGAAATAAATTTATTGCATTTAATTATTAATTATCAATGGTAAACTTGAGACTTTATCCTTCTTAATATACACTTTTAAATAAATATCCTTTGTATTGAAAAGAGGTAATACATGGGCAATTAATCTGCAAATATAGACCAAAGTAATTTAAAATTACAGACTAATTCACCTCAGCTTGCACATGTTTTCTACTTAATCGTTGTAGAGATGATGGCCCGATCCAAGTTATGATGACAACAATGGATTAGTGATAGGAGACACTCCATCAAAATTCCTTTTGCTTTGAATTGGCTAATATGCTTTTGCAGAGTCATCCATCTTCACTTCACAAAATTGAGCACAATGACAAGTGAGTTCTTGCCTTGATTAAATTTTGTTTGAAACTTAAGTCTGGCTCAAACTTTATGCATTGGTTTGGCTCGGTCACACCGAGTGAGATGCTCAATATTTCATGCTCGAATGCTACTTTTGCTTCCACCTCGCTTGACAACAAAAACATTGATCTTGAGTGCACTTGTCTTGAACCTTTTGAACATTTTGAAATATATATAGATCCTCATTTTGGGAAGTTTCTTCTAGATTCTTGTAAGTTCGACAGACAATCTCATGCTACCAAGCTATGGCTCAATGATGAGGGCTACGTCATCCTCTTTTTGCCGACTCGTAAGGATGTCATGATGCTCTTTCTCTAAGGTTGTGTACGCATCAATATATTGACTTGACCTAAAGATCAAGGGTTCACACCCTAGGACTGAACTAGGTTTGAATCAGTTCAAATGAATTTTGAAACTGTTCGAATTCAAGTTAGTTCAAATCGATTTCCTTATCTATTAACTTGGAAAATATGGTTATCTGTCATTAGGGATCTTTCTGAACAAAAAGGAATTTAAGTGGTATTTTTGCATTGCTTTCTTTTTATAAGAGGGATATCATACAAAAGTGTGCAGTAATGAAGATAAAACTCAAATTTCTCTTATTAAATGATAAAATAATTTTTCATAATCAATTAATAAAGTAAAAAAAAAGTTCAATTCAAGTGTATTCCAAAAAATCATAGAAAATATTCGCATAATTTTTAAAAATTCTAAAAGATGTTTTAAAGTAAAATTTGCCAAATATTATATTGACTTCAATTTGTTCATCATCCTTATAACATCAGTAGTATCTAAATCAATTTGCATTAATATACACCTAAACTTATAGACTAGGCTAAGTAATTTTTCTTTGCAATCTAGTCTTTATAAATTCTTCACTTGAGCACATTTTAAAATAACTAAAGCTCAATTTAATGAGCTAATCTAGTGCTCAACATGAGTATAATCATTCTCACAGAAACTGAATTACCTCTAGAAACTATTAAAATACACAAAATAAAATTAATTATTATCAAATCCTGAATAAGCCACAGATGAATCGCCTAGGCTCTTGGGAACAATCTTGATATTTTTGGAAATAGCACACTACACAGACGTTGTCAACTGCAACCCATCGAACCCATCAACTGAATGCCCAGCAAGCATACTAAAACTAGTAGCGGCCAAAATAATTATGGGGCTTTTAATTGGTATTTGTTATTGGACCTTAATTCATTTCCTTAAGATGAATGTTAAGCGTTTAATTAAGCAATCAAACAACTGAATCGTACCTGAGGGAACAAATGTTTTGAACATCTGAGAACATGTTTCTTAGGAATCATCATAAAAAATATTGCACCAACATAAAAATATAAAATTAGGAAAACGTCATAATATTAAGCTACTTAAGGAAAATCAAATCTCAGAATTTTTGATAGAATATACCATTTATATTGCACTCTTTAACAGTTCTTTTATATTAATTATCTTTACAATTAAGTTTTATTATCTTTGTTTTGCTCAGGAAGAGAAATAGACAGATGCTATGTGCTGAATGCTCAAGCATGTAGGCTAACTACTCCACCCATCGCTCATCTTGCTCCGCATAAGCTTTGTTTAGATTCTAGAAAACTGATTAAGGATTATGATGGGTTTATGAGTTTCTGACGCCACACTCCACCGTTGTGATGAGCATTCATACACAGT
>JXCR01111738.1:0-16314 GCA_002079205.1 Phalaenopsis hybrid cultivar | reverse complement strand
GCACCTAATTCCATATAAATAACTCTCCATATTTTAAAAGCAAAAAGAAAAATAAAAAACTACTACTAGCTCCAAATTGTGTTGGTTAATTTTTCCCATGATTATTCAATTTTCTAGAAGCATAAGAAATTTCCTTCCAATTTTGAATAAGCACACATTCAAGTTCTTTTAAAGACGCATTACTGTAAATCTGGAAGTCTTCTATCACCGGGAGGATTGTCAATACTGGAGTTGTCATCAAGCACTTCTTCAACTTCTACAGAGCTTTCTCACAACGATCTGTTCACTCAAATTTCACCATCTTTTGAATCAATCTAGACAAAGGTAATGCAGTTCGGAGAACCATTCAATGAATCTCTTATAATAACATTCCAGACCTATGAAAGTCTGAATTTCTGTAGCATTGGTTATTCTAGGCTAATTGGCAATCACTATATCCTTGTTATGGTCCACCATGATACCTTCACTGCTAATGATATGCCCCAAGAATGATATGCTCCTCAATCAGGATTCATACTTTGACAACTTGACATATTTTCTTTTGCTTCTGCAGAATGGCGTGAAGATGATCTGTATGATGAGGTTCATCAGTTGAATAGATTAGAAATCATCAATAAAAACTATCACAAATCCATATATTGTTTAAACTTTCNTAAATTTTGTTTGAAACTTAAGTCTGGCTCAAACTTTATGCATTGGTTTGGCTCGGTCACACCGAGTGAGATCCTCAATATTTCATGCTCGAATGCTACTTTTGCTTCCACCTCACTTGACAACAAAAACATTGATCTTGAGTGCACTTGTCTTGAACCTTTTGAACATTTTGAAATATATATAGATCCTCATTTTGGGAAGTTTCTTCTAGATTCTTGTAAGTTCGACAGACAATCTCATGCTACCAAGCTATGGCTCAATGATGAGGGCTACGTCATCCTCTTTTTGCCGACTCGTAAGGATGTCATGATGCTCTTTCTCTAAGGTTGTGTATGCATCAATATATTGACTTGACCTAAAGATCAAGGGTTGACACACTAGGACTGAACTAGGTTTGAATCAGTTCAAATGAATTTTGAAACTGTTCGAATTCATGTTAGTTCAAATCGATTTCCTTATCTATTAACTTGGAAAATATGGTTATCTGTCATTAGGGATCTTTCTGAACAAAAAGGAATTTAAGTGGTATTTTTGCATTGCTTTCTTTTTATAAGAGGGATATCATACAAAAGTGTACAGTAATGAAGATAAAACTCAAATTTCTCTTATTAAATGATAAAATAATTTTTCATAATCAATTAATAAAGTAAAAAAAAAGTTCAATTCAAGTGTATTCCAAAAAATCATAGAAAATATTCGCATAATTTTTAAAAATTCTAAAAGATGTTTTAAAGTAAAATTTGCCAAAAATTATATTGACTTCAATTTGTTCATCATCCTTATAACATCAGTAGTATCTAAATCAATTTGCATTAATATACACCTAAACTTATAGACTAGGCTAAGTAATTTTTCTTTGCAATATTGTCTTTATAAATTCTTCACTTGAGCACATTTTAAAATAACTAAAGCTCAATTTAATAAGCTAATCTAGTGCTCAACATGAGTATAATCATTCTCACAGAAACTGAATTACCTCTAGAAACTATTAAAATACACAAAATAAAATTAATTATTATCAAATCCTGAATAAGCCACAGATGAATCGCCTAGGCTCTTGGGAACAATCTTGATATTTTTGGAAATAGCACACTACACAGACGTTGTCAACTGCAACCCATCGAACCCATCAACTGAATGCCCAGCAAGCATACTAAAACTAGTAGCGGCCAAAATAATTATGGGGCTTTTAATTGGTATTTTGTTATTGGACCTTAATTCATTTCCTTAAGATGAATGTTAAGCGTTTAATTAAGCAATCAAACAACTGAATCGTACCTGAGGGAACAAATGTTTTGAACATCTGAGAACATGTTTCTTAGGAATCATCATAAAAAATATTGCACCAACATAAAAATATAAAATTAGGAAAAATGTCATAATATTAAGCTACTCAAGCAAAATCAAATCTCAGAATTTTTGATAGAATATACCATTTATATTGCACTCTTTAACAGTTCTTTTATATTAATTATCTTTACAATTAAGTTTTATTATCTTTGTTTTGCTCAGGAAGAGAAATAGACAGATGCTATGTGCTGAATGCTCAAGCATGTAGGCTAACTACTCCACCCATCGCTCATCTTGCTCCGCATAAGCTTTGTTTAGATTCTAGAAAACTGATTAAGGATTATGATGGGTTTATGAGTTTCTGACGCCACACTCCACCGTTGTGATGAGCATTCATACACAGTGCCTGATGAATCTTTCTGTACATGTAATTAAATGGCTGGGCATAAACGGATGGTTGTGACTCTATGATAATCAAAGTTGGCTTTTAGCTTGATGTTGATGAATGAAGCTGCTCAAAATATTTCAGCTTGCAATAGAAAATACAGGCCAACTGATATGATCCGACTTCAAGTGGTGGACATCCAAGTTAAATCTTCTTTTAGGAAGGTTGATTGTGGTAGGATTTAAAATGAAACAACTAACAACCTCAATTTTTTTTGGTGAGGCTTATCAACTTGGTGGCTTTAGTAAAGCAAACAAGTCAGGTAGGCAAAGGCTTTGTTGGGGCTTTTGATGTTTATTATATTTGATTGGAAGGAAGCACACTTGACATATTTTGACAACGGCTTCTATAGAGAGTTTTGAATGCACATATTTTATTAGGGTTCATTGAATGCTTGTAACTAATTATTTTAATTTTTCTGCCTTCCATCAGCTCATAATTGGATTAGATTTCATGTTACTTAACCTATGCACGCACATCTAAACCAATATATATTTTTTGTTAGTCAATTGCATGTATTGGGAAAGTAGATTTCTTCGTTTGCTTACTACAAAGCAAATACAAGAGCTAGCAAAGAATGGATCCCGTCTTGTTGGAGTTTCAGATATTACTTGTGACATTGGGGGTTCCATAGAGTTTGTCAACCAATTGACGACCATTGAGAAGCCTTTCTTCAGGTAGTTGCCCATTCTCGTAACAACTGCAACATTTATGTTTGTCTAGTTTTGGTATGACGCGAATACTAATTTTGTATTTTTTTTGGGGTTTCTGTTGACTTCTATTCATTAACATTTCATTTAATCCTTTTGTCTCATGCTTTTGTGAACATCAGTTGTTTTATATTTTTTTGTTTCGTTTGTCATTCTTCTGTTGGATATATGCCCCATTTTAAAGGCAGGATTTTAAAGCGTAAATAATAAATGTGTGAATCTTAAATTGTTTTATTGGATGTAATTTTTCTTGTGAGTGAAATAATGTTGCCTGTTTAGATTTAGTTAAAGTAAGTGTTAGTGAGCTCTCTGCCAATGCTTATTAAAGAAATTGATTCCTCATCTTGCCTTTTATTTTGAAGACATCCAAGAATAGGAGTGTGAGGCATGATGAAACTTCACTCAAGTCATTTATTCTTCAATAATATCAGACAAGTGACATATTTTAATATTCCAAAAAATTAAATTTTTGGTTATTGTTGAGCATCACACTAATATTTTGGGTTTTGTTTGATTTGTTTTATGTCACGACCCAGCCCAAGAGCGTAGAATTACCAAGTAGGGAACGATTAGTTGGATGGAAGAAAACTATATAACAATTTCATTTATAATTAAAATGAAATCTAAAACACAAAATCCAAAACACGAGCCATTCTATTTAAAAAAACTTTAATTTACAATAGTTCTTACCGATTTTAATTTTATAACTGTCTTGAAATAAATTAAAATAAAGTACCTATCGACATGTGCTCCTTGGTGCTTGTATATGTACTATAGGATCCATCTATCATATAACATATTTTTCTATAAAATGTCAGCAATTGACTGTTTAAATTAAACTACTGAGTAGACACATGCTTTTAAAATAATTCTCATTTAAAAATATTTTTTTTTGTAAATAAATTTTTGTAACCATAGTTAAAATGGATAGTGAAGGAAATAATTTTCTGTTTTTTCATTTATTTACATTTTTCGTTATTGGGAGTCACCGTATTAACATATAATTTAAAAATATATGTTTGCATTTTCCGAACCCAACAAAATATTAACTATTCTTTACAATTTTTATGCATTAATTCTCCAACCAATATCATATGGGGTGACTTCATATGTATGCGTAAATCATATTTTATTTGGCTCATTATCCTTTCCTCGATCCTATATTCATCTGGCTCACCCATAATAATAATTTAAATTTAACTAATTTCTATTAATTTGTTCTTTTATGTTACTAAGTTGTCTTTCTTTTATAACATTAAACTCCTTCAATTAATTAAACATGCATGTGTAATAAACCAATAAAATTATATGCATTAATATCATTTAATTATTGAAATTTTATGAAATATGGAAACCTTATTACTCAAGTGCATTTGATTATTAAAATTTTGTAATAGAGCTTTAATTATTGCTTTTGAAAATTTAGCTTAAATTTACAACTAAACAAAATAGTAAATAAAAATTAGATATTTAATTTTTGCATATAGATATCATACCTTTAATTTCTCTTTTCCCTTTTTCGATTTCAACCTATATGTCAAATCTTAAATAATTTTCAATCATAATTTCAGGAATTAGTTATTAGGATTTTTTTGAATTTAAATCAAATTATCTAGAAATAAAATTTGTTACTTAAGGATGATAAAACCCTCACTGATTATTGTGGTTGATTCTTCTGCACTCGGACCATGCAGAAATAAGCTCGAATATCTCTCTCGGTAAGGAAAAAGCTGCACAAGTCCATCCGCTTCTTGTGCTTGATTAGTGCACATGAAGCCTCAATCTTCTTCTTCCTCACACAAGGAAAAAACGCACGAGGGCTCAATTTCTTCCACTTTTGTCGCTCATGCTTGTGCCTAGCCTTCGAACAGTTGAGATGCTTGGGACCATGCGTCTCTGAACACAAAAAATTCAAGTGAATCGCTCGAGCGTCTGTCACGTTCGTTCTATTGTGAGAATGGAAGGAAAAGATACAACAAGTGAGCCGCTTGTCTCCTCTTCCTTCCCTTCCTCCTCATCATCATCTTCTTCTTCTTCGGTTTATTATTCTTCGATTCCTTTCCCCTGACTTTCACGCTCACTGTTTCTCTCTAAATCTCTTTCTTGCCTTTTGTGTGTGATGTGTTAAAATGAGAGGAGACGAGGAATAATCCTTGTATACACTCCCATGGTGGTGGTAGACTTCTGATCGATACATGTAAAACATGTGTCTTAGCCGTAAATTCATTTTTTTAACATGTTATTATTATAATCTCCCATCCTTATAAAAAGTTCGACCTAGAAATTTAAATTGAAAAAACATAATTAATATCTCAATTGAAAATGTGTGAATAATTTTCTCTCATTCCAAATTTAATCTCCCAAGTAGCATCTCTTTTAGTTTGATGCTTCCATAATACACGAAAAAAAAGAATCTCTACTTCTGAATTGCTCCACATCATAATCTATGATTTTTTCTTTTTCATCCACAAATGTCAGGTCAAATTGAAAATTTATGGGTCTATAATGATTTTGCTAGCATCATCAGTAATATATTTCTTGCAGTAAAGAGATATGGAACACATTATGCACCCTTTACATATGTGTACGTAGGGAAGCCTATAAGCAACCTTCCCAATATTCTCTGCTTTTTCATACGGACCAACATATCATTGACTCAACTTATCAAACTTTCGAAACCGCTTAGCATCTTTCATCATACTGACCTTGAAAAAAATAAATTTCCCCACATCAAATTCTACTGGTCGGTGCTTAGTATGTTAATACTTCCTCTGCATATTTTGGACTACTCTTAGTCTTATCACAAATCAGCCAAATTTTCTCAATTGTTTCATCAGTTAAATCAACATCAATTAATTTTCGTTCGTTAATTTTCACTTAACTAAGAGGTGCCATGCATTTCCTTTCATATAGGGCTTCATAAGTAGTCATATTGATATTGGTCTGAAAGTTATTATTATAGGTAAATTCTTTGAGATGTATAGAATTTCTAATTTTTAACAGTCAAGCACTGCCGGTCTTCTAAGACTTGAATCGTTCTTTTTGATTGACAATCTGTTTAGAGAAGAAAAGTTGTAGTGAGTGTCATTTGAGTACCCCAAAGATTCATGAGCTTTCCGTCATAATCTGGAAGTAAATCTACCATCTCGATCTTATACAATACACCGGGACTCTAAGATGTCGTACAATTTCATCTACATATCTAGCTAGCTTATCCACAAAGTCTATCTGTCTGATTGCCAATAAAAGTGCAAATTTAGTAGATGATCAATAATCACCCATATGCCTGATGGCCTTGCTTTGACCTAAGTAGCCTAATCATAAAATCCATAGCAATTTCCTCTTATTTTCACTATGGTATATACAACGGTGGTAACAACTCACTCGACTTCTGATGGCCAGCTTTAATCACTCGATAGGTAGGACACTTTGTCATGAACTCTGCTACAAGATGCTTTAGCCCCGACCACCATAATAAACTTTTTTGTTTGTGATACATCTTTTTGCTTCTTGGATATATTGCGTAGCTTGAATAGTGTTCCTCATAATATTTTTTACATAAATCATTCACATCAGGAATACAATATTTTTCTTGTATCTCAATAGCTTATATGCATCGATGTCATATTTATCCATCTGATATGCATTCACTTCGTCTGATATTTTATGAAATTTTGCATCTTATTTCAATGCATCTCATATTTTGTCTTTTAAAATTGGTTGAATTGACATTGAATTCAGTAGCGCTAAACTTTGATCATTTGATACTACTACAGATAATTGCAAGCATTCCATATCTTTAATTAGTTCTTGTTGTGTAATTATCTAATTAGCATTGCCACCTGCTTTCTTGCTTAGCGCTTCTGTAACTGCATTTGCTTTCCCGAGATTTTATTATCTATCCGTATAACAATTTCTAGGGAAATTTACATACATACCATTTAAAATTACTCTATTTACCTATCTAACACCTAAAACCTAATATTTGCTATTATAGCACCTAAAATGGCCCAACACCCTAAAAAATGCAACTATGTCTGTCTTTGTTTCTCCTTCATTTGCATCTTATCCCTTTCACGCTTACAACTCGTAATCTCCCAATAACTATATTGCAGCTTCGTTGCTCTATTCCTACCGTCAGTCCGCTCGTTTTCAATCATCTGCTGGATTTTCTAAATTTGCAGAGATGATTTATGGAAAGAAGTGGTTGCATCACCTCACGAAATCATGATTTGTCAATATCTCTACAATTTGATAGAGAAATGACAAAATCAAGTAATTGACGCCTCTATCACTTTGATTCGTGAGAGGGACAAGTTCAAGGTGCTTAATTTTTCCACACAATGTAGCAAAATCGAGTTGTTCATAAATGACGACAAGCTTTGCTGATGGAAGCAGTGGAGCGACGAGGATGCAGAATGGTAGGTGTTGGGAGAGCTCTAAGCTGTAAATGAATCACAGAGGTGGTGTTGACGGACAGGATGAAGAGGGTTTGTCGAACTGAGAGTTAACAGAAGAGGTAAGAGAGTGATATTTCTTATGCATAGAGAAATTTTAGGTGGTAGAATAGTAAATACTAGATTTTAAGTGATAGATACGTAAATATAATAGTTTTTTGTGGTATGTATGTGAATTCCCCAAATTTTTAAAGAGCTCAAGCCATCTCCTTTGCCTTAAATTCTGCTCCTGTGTGAAAATATATTTCAAGCTTTGTTAATCATTGAATACCTTGCACCTAATTCCATATAAATAACTCTCCATATTTTAAAAGCAAAAAGAAAAATAAAAAACTACTACTAGCTCCAAATTGTGTTGGTTAATTTTTCCCATGATTATTCAATTTTCTAGAAGCATAAGAAATTTCCTTCCAATTTTGAATAAGCACACATTCAAGTTCTTTTAAAGACGCATTACTGTAAATCTGGAAGTCTTCTATCACCGGGAGGATTGTCAATACTGGAGTTGTCATCAAGCACTTCTTCAACTTCTACAGAGCTTTCTCACAACGATCTGTTCACTCAAATTTCACCATCTTTTGAATCAATCTAGACAAAGGTAATGCAGTTCGGAGAACCATTCAATGAATCTCTTATAATAACATTCCAGACCTATGAAAGTCTGAATTTCTGTAGCATTGGTTATTCTAGGCTAATTGGCAATCACTATATCCTTGTTATGGTCCACCATGATACCTTCACTGCTAATGATATGCCCCAAGAATGATATGCTCCTCAATCAGGATTCATACTTTGACAACTTGACATATTTTCTTTTGCTTCTGCAGAATGGCGTGAAGATGATCTGTATGATGAGGTTCATCAGTTGAATAGATTAGAAATCATCAATAAAAACTATCACAAATCCATATATTGTTTAAACTTTCTGCTTATAAGATTCATAAAGACGGAGCATTTGATAACACAAAAGACATCATCACACTCACAATGTCCATATAAGTCTCGTAGTTGACTCTTTAATTCTTGAAACTCCTTGATTGTCATTCTATAAGGTGCTTTTGCAATTGATTTTGCACTTTACATTAAATCAATAGACAAATCCATCTCTCTTCTTTGTGGCAAACATTGTGAGTCATCCCAACTATGTTATGGGACTCTTTTACTTCTGGCATATCCTCACATTTCTTTAGTTCTTTCTTAATAACACTAACTTGAGCTAAAAAGCCTTGATATCCTTTTGATAATAACTTGAATGCTTTTAAACTGGATATTACCATAGATAGGACTTCTCTTTCTCACAAAGTTGAATTCTTCTCCGGGGATATAAATTTGACTATCATCTGAGAGCAATCAACTGTTGTGAAATGATTAGATAGTCAATCCACTTTATTATCACTTCCAAATTCTCCTTCAAGCTTCCCACATATTTTCAGATTCACACAATTTCTATTGGCCATTGTGCGAGAACTATTAGGCAGAATGACTGATAAGATATCAGCCATTCTGAATGAGTCCAATTTGTTGGTTCTCAAATTCTTTAGAGATGAATGAATGTGGTGCTCTAGTATCAAATAGAGTTCTGGTCAATTTGTTTTTTTATTGAGACAATACCTATATTAAGGAGAACATAAAAATCTAGTAATAAATAAAGATTTGATAGATTTATTGAAATAAAAAAAGTACCTATAATGACATCAGATAAATATTTTGCTTCCTTATGTCGGCGCATAGACCCGAGGCTGCACACTTTAGCGGGTCTGACATTGAGCTGGAGCTGATCCCTATGACTCAGTCGATCTGAAGAGGTAGGGCTCTAGTTTTGGCACTAACTTGGGATCTCTGGTTCATGGTAGGGCAAGATCTCGCCATGTGTCTTGGATGTGGTACCAAAAATAGGTGTTGGTACTCGTAAAGTGTTCTCCTTTGTGTGCCTTCTCACACAGGCACAGATTGTCATACTGTTGTTGCTGCTTTTGGATCTTGACTACTTCAAATTAAATTGCCCAAATTGGACAAACTGGGTGGCCTGCACAGATATACCCCTTTCATCATCTCTCCTCTTCTGAAAATCTCTTTGCTTTTACGTAGAAAGCATATCCATTTTCCATCCTCACTCTATCCACCAAAACTAAGCAATCCTGAATGTCTAAAGGAATTATAGGCTATCTGATCACATCCTTTAACCCATATAAAAACAGTGGTATTTTTCTTTAGCATTTGGATTAACTAAGGTGCATATCTGGACAACATTGTGAACTCAACCTCATATTGCATGATGGAACGATTGCCCTCAATTAACTTGATAAATTAGTCCTGCATCTGCCTCTTGGCTGAAAGAGGAACAAACTAATCACGAAGTCCTCACGAAACCTCTCAACTGAATCCGACTACTTGATTGTACTCCAAACTTTTCTTATAGTTGTCCCTGCCTCCACTTTTCTGCCCCCTTCAAAGCAAAAGTCGCTAATGTAACCACTCTCTCCTGTCGGTAGGACAATTTGTTAATGATTTTCTCGATCCGCAAAATATTATTTTCAGCAAACTAGTCCTCCAGCTCCAGAAAATATAGGCAGTCTCATGTGTTGGAACAACTTCTGATATTGATCCATCTGTGATGTTACACTAGCACTGACTGGGTATGAAACTCTTGAATCAATTGTATCACTGCGGTTATCATCCGAGTAAATGCTTTGATAGGGACAGTAACACCATCAGATGGAGTATCCGTAAGTGTTGGAGTCATAAGATTCTATTATTCAACAACTTGCATTTTTAGTATTCCCATTAATGTCCGTCTGGTAGATATTAATTTCCCTAAGACCTCAACAAATCATAATTATTATCTCAATTATTAGAATTTTTTTTATTTTTCTTAATGATAATTAATGATTTTTTTAATGACTCTTTTAGGATCATTTTTCATATTAGCTTTTATACTTGGCCAGAGCTATAATACCCCACTCTTATCACGATCTAACCTGGGAGCTTGTAATTATCAAGATAGGTTAAAAACTTTAATCTACCATAGTTTTTATAGGTTTTAATTTTACAGCTGACATGAAATAAAATTAAAATAAAGTACTTATTAATTTGCACTCATCGGGAACTGTACATGTACTCTCTAGAATTCACTATGATATAGTAGGTTTTTCTATAATATTGACAACTAAAAGTTTGAGTTAAATTATTTAGTAGGCAAATGTTACTAAATCACAATAATTCTAGTTGTAAAAATGTTTTTCTTATAAAAAAATTGTAAACATAAAAAAATACCAAGCAGTAAAGACAAACAATAAAAAAAGCAATTTTTTGTTTACTTTCATTTATTTTTGTTATACTTTTCATTATTGAAGTCACTGTCTAAATTTATACATAAAGAAACATATGTTTATTTTTTCAAATCCACCAAAATGATAGACATTCATTAACATTTCTATTTACATTTTGTGCATGAGTACATCATTTCCTAAGAGTGACTCCATATGCATGTGTATATCATATTTTATTTATTTTCTTGCATTTAACATTTAAGAATATAAATTTTTGCATTTAAAAAAAATGTTGGAACAGTAAAAACATGTGTAAATAAACGGAACTGTTATAATATAAGAACATATTTATCCACTTGTTAATTGTAGTCGCTATACTTTTCTCAGTTTGTCCAGTCTATTGACTCACCTATAATAGTAATTTAAATTTAATTAATTTATATTATTTTTCCCTTTTCCGTTACTACGTTTTCACTTTCATTTGTAACATTAAAATCTTAAATTAATTAAGCATGTTTGTGTAATAAACTTTATTAAAATGTTATGTAATTTGTATCATTGAATTATTGGAACTTTATGAAATATGAAAACCTTATTAATTAGGTGCATTAGATTAGTAAAATTTTCTAGTAGAGCACTAATTATTGCATTTTAAAATCTAAATTAAATTTACAACTAAATTAAAAAAAATAAAAGTTAGATATTTAGTTTTTTGCATGTAAATATCTTGCCTATAATTTTTCTTTTTTTTTCAATTTCACCCGTTTTTTATCAAATATTTAATAATTTTCAACCATAATTTCAGGAATTAGACTTTAATGGTTTTCTGAATTTAAATTAGTTTTTATAGGAATATAATTTCTCACTTGATTTCTTCACTGATACCTGCGGTTGATGCTTCCTGCACTTGGACCACACAAAAAATAAGCTCAAATGTCATAGTGAGGAAATGTTGCACAACCCTTCGTCTTTTTCTTGATTAGGGCACATGAAGCCTCAATATTCTTTTAACTCGCACAAGAAACAGATGCACGAGAAAGGCTTGATTTTTGGCCCTAGAATGGTTGAGACGCTTGGGACCATCTGCACTCAAAAGGTTTTTAGCGAGCCACTTGTGCATATGTCACATTCATTCCATTATGAGAATGGAAGGAAACGGTGCACCGAGCGATATCTGAGCAGAAAGCCCAAACTATAAAGAAACACAATATTATTGTTGAACTGAAAGAGCTTACAAACAGGACACTTGGAAAGCTTAAAAAAATTGATAAACAAACACAAATATAGTCAATAAAAGATATCCGCTGGTGACAATGAGGACGGAGACCGTGAGACAGTGGTATGAGAGGGCTGCGTTGATAGCAGCAGCAGGAGAGGGCTTCGATGGTTGTAGGAGTGCGGGACAGTTGCGAGGAAGAGTAGGAGGGCTGTGATGGTTGGAGAAGTGCTAAACAACTATGGGGGAAGAGTAGGAGGGCTGCAGGGAGGTGGTCAATGAGGAGGACAGCGATTGGAAGGAGTCTCGAGGGGAAGCAGCAGGGCTAGCAGCAGTGGAAGAGTGGCTGCGGTGGCTGAATGAGTGCAGGCCGGTGATTGGCAGCGGGAAGGAAGGAGCGGCGATGGTTGGAATGATGGAATGACAATAGGAAAACAAATGTACGGTAAGGTAAATGCCTTGGCAGTTCGAGATACAGCTGGAACACCACTCAAGTCCTTGGAGAAGATCACCACCTAGGACGAGGGACAACAGGAGCACTATCTCGACGTTAGATATAGTCCTCGAAGGGAAAATACCATGGTTAGAACTTAAATTCAAATATCGAAACAATACCCTAACTCTGTGCACATCATCCTCTATTTATAATGAGGCTAGGACTTTATTTTAGGCAATACATAAAATAAGATAGAAGAATCAAATTAGGATTTTAAATTTAGATAAAGAAACAATGTAAGAGAAACTTAAATTTAGGGAAGGGTAAATAAAGTAATCAAAATTCAGATTTTGGAAAGGATTTAAAATAATAAAAGAAAATAAAATCTGATTTTAGATTTTTGGAAAGACATTTAAAATAAAAATGAATAATAAAATCAGATCTCAGAATTTAAAAAAGAGGAATAAAAATATTCAGAAATTTTAATTTGGAAAGACTTATATTAGGAAGGTGCTAAGAAGGAAAGAGGGGAAGGGGAAAGAAGGGAAAGGGAGGAGCGGTATCCCCCCTCCCTTTGAGGACCAGTTGTTCTCCATAGCCCTCGCGGCAGTCCCCCGGGGTTGGGTGAGCTTCAACGTTATAGGTCGAAGCTTTCGTGTCGTTGTTAGTCACCCCACTTGGATCCCACTGGCGACCATAAGTAGCCCAATGTTGGCGAATTGTTTCTTCTACTGTCACTAGCTTTCCCCCATTGAGGTTGTCCTTGTTCTTGTAGGAAAGAATATAAAGCCATGCTAAGACTACCTAGAGCCCATTCTTCTCACGAATATGATCTGAATATGTCCCAAAACTTTCTTCACAATGAACCAAACAAACTTCAGCATCCATCAAGTTGCCAAAGAATTTCCATCCAATTGGCACTTAAAAAAAGCTCAGATTTAGATTATTTGCTATAGTGAGTGCTGTAGAGGTTGGCATGCTTCTGGCATAACCCTTCAGCCCAGAAGAAAAGTAAGGAATGGACTGAACAGCATTAGCAGTAATGATTGCAACAAAATCAGACGGAGTCTTAAAGAATCTTTTACTAAGTAACATGTTACGATCAACATCACCATCAGCAGCTACACCAAACTCAGGGGGTTCATTTTGCTCTTTTGATTTGCTCAATCCCATCCTACCAACTAATTCCTTTGCACAAGTCAGGTTAGAGTCTGGATGGCCCCTACGAAAGTCTTTCTTAGGAGTGCAATTTAACATGGAGCTTCCTTTAGCACTAAGTTCTTCAACAAAAATGTGGTTGGCATAAGCTACAAAAATACCTTGAAGTGCATCATAGTAGAACTGAAAATTGGAGAAGCGCGAAGCTTTCAGATTGATGAAAAATAAAATAATTGATCTCTTTCTCGATCCGTTCTGGTTTGGCATATTCTGAGCCGAAGGTATACCACCATGTAGGTTCTCCAGGCTCAAATTCCAAACAAGTAATTGTCTCATATGCTTTTCATCTATGACAGGTTGGGCTTCAATGAGGTTGGGGTTTTGCAACAGTTTGGTTGATGTGTGATTTTTATTATCTTTCAGTTTTTTCTTCTGACTCTTGAAGTTTTGGAAAAGTGACATCTTTTGCTGCGTTCTAATAACAAGAGCTTCACATTGACTTTTCTTCTCTTCATATGGAATATTAGGGGTGAGAATTAGAAGTGTAGCTGCTTGTGATGCTGTTAGTTGTTCGTTAGTAAGGCATTCCATTGAAATTTGAAATTTTGACATCATCAGGTTTGTGTGATTTTTATGTCTCAACAAAAAGTTCTCCATTTTCTAGGAGAGCAGGAACAACAATCTCATCAAAAGTTGCATGTTCCTTTTGATCACATGGAGAAAGGGCATTGGATGTTTCCACGAACAAGGGAGTTCCACGAGAGAAGACACCATCCGATGAAAAATCTCGTTTGAACTGCTCTCTGTGTTTGTTGTATCTTTACCCAACTTTTCGATGACGCCATATTTGATGAAGTAGATCACTCCCCTTGTTGTGGATTCTGCTTCAACATGTCCAAATCCATGACACTTGCAACATCTTCTGGCAGTGACAGACTTGCGGATTAGTTTTGTTGGATAGTAGCAAAGGGGGTCGCTTGGAGATACAGTCTCTCTACTTTGGAAATTAGAGCCTCTTCACTTAGTAAGTTGGTAAGAAATGATGTTGTGTTTCTTGTTTCATCTTTAAATTTTCTTGTTCTTACCTTCAACCTTATAGATCACGGTCGAGGGTATCTTTCCACTGGATTTCCTCTTCAATATCCATGAGCCTCCACTGAAGACGGCGAAGCTCTCGTCGTATCTCGTCCCGGGTAGGCTCGGACATAATTCTCCTTGGTGGCATTTTTGACGTTTTGGGGTTTGTGGAAGGAAAGAAAAGTAGGAACAAAGAAAGAAGAGAAAAAATTGAACAAAATTAAGTAAAAAAATTGGTGTGGTGGGCTGAGTAGAAGTGGATGCTAGAAACCCTAGGTTGGGCCTAGGATTGTGCTAGCTCTAATACCAAAATGATATTGGAGGAGAGGGCCCAAACCACAAAGAAACACAATATTATTGCTGAACTGAATGAGCTTACAAACACAACACTTGGAAAGTAGAAAATACCTACAAACAAACATAGACAATAAAAGATATTCGCGGGTGATGACAAGGACGAATACCGTGAGATGGTGGTATGAGAAGACTGCAATTACGACAGCAACAAGAGAGGGCTACGATGCTTTATAGCAGTGCAAAACAACTGCGGGGAAGAGTAGGAGGGCTGCGATGGTTGGAGGAGTGATGGACAACTGGGGGGGAAGAACAGGAGGTCTGCGTGGAGATGGTAGATGAGGAGGACAACTACTGGAAGGAGTCCCGGGGCAAAGCAGCAGTAGAAGGGAGCCTGCGGTGGCTGAATGAGGGCTGGCCGGTGATTGGCAGTGGCAAGGAAGGAGCCGAGGTGGCTGGAAGATGGAATGGCAACAGGAAAATGAATGTACGGTAAGATAATTGCCTCGGTGGGATAAAGATACAGCCGGATCATCACTTCGACTCTTGGAGGCGATCACCACCTCGGACGAGGGACAGCTGGAGCACTACCTCGACGTTGGATTCAACCCTCGAAAGGAAACCACCAAGTTTAAGATCTGATTCCGATATCAAAACAAGATCCCTAACTCTAAGCACATCATTCTCTATTCGTAATGAGACTAGGTCTTTATTTTAGGCAATACTCAAAATAAGAAAGAATAATCAAATAAGACTTTTAGATTTAGATAAAGAAATAATGTAAGGAAAAGTCAGATTTAGGGATGAGTAAATAAAGTAATCAAAGTTCAAATTTTGGAAATGACTTAAAATTAGAAAGGAATAAGAAAGGAGAATAAAAACAGAATTTGGAAAGAACTAAATTATGAAGTAAGAATAAAATCATATCTCAGAATTTACGAAAGAGGAATAAAAATATTCAGAAATTCTGATTTGGAGAGACTTATGCTAGGAAGGTGCTAAGCAGGAAAGAGGGGAAGGTGAGAGAAGAGAAAGGGAGGAGCGGCAAACCCCCTCCCTTTGAGGACCGGTCAGTCCTTCATAGCCCATGCGTCTCCGGGTGACCCGTTTGTCTCCTACTCCTTTTTTCTTCTTCTCTTCCTCTAGCTCTTTCTCTTCTTCTTCTACTCCCTTCTTTTTTTTCTTTTTTGATTTCTTTCCCTCTGTCTTTTATGTTCTCTTTCTCTCTAACTCCCTCTCACTCACTTTCCTTTTGTGGTTGGAGACTTCCTGATCACACTTGTCTTAACCGTAAATTCATCTTTTTAA
>JXCR01111735.1:1801-35374 GCA_002079205.1 Phalaenopsis hybrid cultivar | reverse complement strand
TAATTTAATTTAAATAATTATTCTAACTTAGAAAATAGGATTTTCAAATTTAATTTATTTATCTAATCATAGTAAAATTTTTGTTCATGGGAAAATTATTGGAGGTTCACCAAGGTCAAAGGACAACTTGGACAAAATTTTATAATTTTTTTAATTATTAAAATAATTTTAATAGAAAATTAGGGAAGATACATTTTTAGCCTTTAAAAATTTATACTTAACTTATAAAAATTAAGAGAAATATTCTAATGAGTCCCAAGCGATCAAGAAACAATTAGGAACATTTTGAACTACATTTGTATTTTTGAAATTTTTAATTATTTTTAATTCAAAAATAGGCTTAAAAATGAAGTATTTATTTAGAAATAATTTTTATTTTTCTTAAGTGCTACAGATCACAAAAAACTCAGAAAACCACTTTTCGTAATTTTTTTAATTATATTTATATTATGATAATTATTTAGATGCCAAAAATACCATTTTATTTAGAAAACTAACTTCAGTGTTCAAATTAAATCAAATAATTTTAAAATTTTTAAAGTGAGTTAAAATGAGTATTATTTACAGTGTGGAATTAATTTTGTTAATTTTTGAAATGTACTAAATTTATTTTACTTTTAATGAATTTTTAGGATTTAATTAACTATAGTAATTTACAGAAATACTAAAATTTAATCTATAATTTTTCAAACATCCTCTGACCATAAGGAAGCTACCAAAAGAAGTCCCATAATTTTCAAATTTATATTTTAATTACATAATTTATTTAAGCAAAATAGTCAGCTATACTTAGAAATTAGGGTTACATGTGTAGAGATGCTTTTTGACTTTAGAAAAATCACAAAACATCCCCACTATCATGAGGAACAAACCCCTAAAATTCCTAAGCATGATGATTATCATATACTTAATTATAATTAAAACATTATAGAGGCTATTTAACTAATTAAAAATTAGGTACACACTAAGTAATTTTTGTTTTTTATTCCACATTATTCTCCTCTGTTCACTGAGAAACAAGGCATTTTTATTTTATTTTTTGTAAATTTTCTACATGAAGTTATGAATTTTCTAAGTTTTGTAATTGATTCAAATCATAGAAACCCTATTTTTCTACTTAATCCAATCAACACCGCGTCCTAAGTAGCTCTGAGCTTTCCACGCGACACTCCACCATCTGACGCCACCAGCCACCTCAGCGCCTTCTCAGCCTGCAGTTCACGTACCATCCTTACTTCCTGCACGATCCTAACCATCCATTAGATACATGTGTGATTTGGTGGTCCTCCGTTATTGTCCCGAACTGATGTAACCCGTGAGCCATCCTATGATCTCAAGCTAGACTCAACCAAATTTCTTTGGGTTTGTTCCTACACCTTCATCTACCCGAGACTAACACATATATATGGTTTATACTGTATGAAATATATTCTACCAGCATGGAGAATCATATTAAGCTCTAAATGAGGTGAGGGCTTGATACCTTTGTCTGAGAGGTGTAGCCTCAATCAAATAGATGCAAAAGCTTTAAAGGGATCCAACGAGCCTCTATATGAGCCGCTGGGCTATGGTGAATTATCTACATATGATTTCGATCAAACCAGTTTTCAAGTGTTGATCTTGAGCTATGCTAGGGGCTCTCTGTGAAAAGGCTTTTGTGGTGGATCAACTTCCCTCAGTCTGGGGTTGGTGTGGGTACGATTAATTTGAGTTTGGTGGACTGTGGTGGAGTGGAGAAGTCTATCCTTGTTCTGGCAAGGGATTGACTTGAGAAATTGGTTGAGGGAAGTAGGTTTCAATGGCTGGAAATAGTGGACTTGCACTCAGGAAGGTCTAGAGGAGCTCTTGTGAGATTTTGATAGAGTTTCCTCTAGATTTTGAGCACTTTTTTCCTTTGGTTGTGAGGAGCTCAATTTATAGTCATGGCTACTGGGTGGAGCTTAGGGTTGGTTAATAGGTGCATTCAGCTGCTTATGTGGAGGACTGAGCGATGTCAATGGCCAATTATGGTTGGACACATAGCATGGGCTCAATTGGATTTTAATTTAGGGAAGTGGCTCTCGATTTTAACTCCTTCAATGGCTAGGCCGACCGACCAAGGCAGAGGAGATGGCTAAGTCATCAGGTGAGCCAAAGGACAGACCTTAATAGTGATCAATTAGTTTGGATATGACTTTGGGCAAAAAAATATATGATTTAGCCATAAATGGGAAGAGATCCCCCAAATTAGGTGACCTTAGTCCTTGGCCAACTAGATTGGACTAAGTGGATCTAGGTTGGTTCCTAGGGTCTACTTGATGGTTATGGTGGGCTTGGATTGGTCAATTTCATTTGATTTGGTCAAGTGTATGGCTTGGGTTGGTTAATTTGGTTTGACTTGGTCAAGTGTAAAGCTTTGGTTTAAATTTGGGTCAATTGGGTTCAAGTTGGGCTAGGTTTGGATTTGAACTTGAATTGGGTCCAGTTGATTGAGCAACTTGGTGTGGATGATTGTCATGAATATTTTAGAGAAGGTTTGGATGGGTTTTGATTTGATTTTGGGGGGTCAATTTGGTAGTACTTGGACATGTGGCGTATTTGGGGGAAAAAATGGGGACTTTAACTTTGGTTGGATTTGGGTGAGGCTTGGGCTCAAATTAGGGTCAATTGATGACTCAATTTGGATTAGGGGAATTTCATGAAGGGTTTTAGGCATCAATTGGGTGGAATTTTTTTGGGGTTATGGGGTTCAATTTGGTGGAATTTAGTCATTTGGTCAATATTAGAGCTTTTGGATTGGGCTAGTTGGGTTTAATTGTGCTTGGATTTGGTTTGTATTGTGCTTAAGCATGATGAATTTGAATTTAGAATTAAAATTTGAAAGCATTGAAGTCAATTGGATGGACATTTGGGGCAATTTGGGCATTTTGTGATTAAAGGGGAATTTGGGGCTTTTGGTAAAAGAGGGTCAATTTGGTTGAATTGGGCCCAACTCAGTGATTCAAATTGATTTTGAAGACATTTGGAGTGATCTGGGAGGTTTTGGAAATTTTTGGAATTTTTGTAATTTGAAGGGTATTTTGGTAATTTTTGTGATTTTGGACAATTTTAGGTATTTTGGCCAATTTGAGTGGTTTGGAAGGGTTTTAAATAATTTTTGAAGAGATTTGAGGTTAATTTTGGGATTTTTTGGAAAATTTAGGGTTTAGGGGCAATTTGGTAATTTGGTGAAGTTGGGGCCAAAGAGGGTCAAAATTAAAATTTTGGTAAATTTTGGATTGATTGATGATGTTGATCATAAGGTCACCATATTTGAGCCATAGGACTAAGGGAAATCCCTTTTTTGGATTCATCATATGTTGGTCTTAGCTAAAACCTAATCTAGAGCTAATGGTTTAGGGGATCACCCACATGAATTTCCAATAGATTAGCGGATCAGGCTAGGCCTAATTGGCTAAGGATGAGGTTGTGAGTGTAGGTGATAGTGTGTCTGTGTAAGACTAACCAAGACCATACAACCAAAGCTAACCCTAAGGCCAAACAGTCCTATGGGGGCTCTTCTTGAGCCCCCATATTGGTCCCACCTACTAAGTGCTAGAGGTTAGTTACACCATTTGGAAGAATATCCTTCATAAACTTCACATAGCTTAGCATTTGTAATAAGGCTTCAAAAAATAGAATATCAATTATAAGCTTCTTAAATATTTCCAAGAATTTGAAAATTTTTTATCCAACTTTTGTTGACGAAGTCTCTAAGGAAATGGAGGTGGTGATTTTTCCAAGTCAATTTTAAGTGGAGAAATAAGTCTCCCTAAACCTCTCTAAGAGTCCTCTTAAGGCTCTTCAATTTCTTTTCTCTCTACCTCAGTCTCTTTTTGAACTCTACCTTCCAATTCTCTTCCGCTTCTAAGTTGAATGGCTTTTACTTGTTTATTATTTTGGTCTTTTAGATTTACTTCTGTATTACTATGAAGTGATCTTTGTGATCTATTATTTAATGAATTTTTTATTTGTCCCGATTGATTCTCAATATTTCTAATTATAGCTCATTGACTTTGTAACTGATTTCCAATTTGTAACATCACTTCTTCTATAGATAGTTTTTTCTTTTTGAATTGTGGATTACTGTTAAAACTTGGAGGATAAGTAGGTCTATAATTACTACTCCATTAATTATTCTAATTTCTGAATGGGTTTACTTAGTTGTTCCCCATTGCTAATTATTATCATCTGAAGTATTTTTCCAGCTAAAGTTAGGATGGTTCTTCCAATTTGGGATATAAGTGTTCGAATATCAGTTATTCTGCTTGTTTTTTATGACATTCAAATTCTTTAATGATGCTTGAGAATCTACCATTTGGCCTAATGAATTCTCGCAATTGGTCTAACTTCCTTGAAATTGTACCAACTTGATTTACTAACATTGCAAAAGCATCAGATTCATGAATATTAGCTACTTTCTTAAGATTTACCCTTTCAGAATGCCATTGAAAATTATTAGTATCCATCTCTTCAATTAAAGCATAAGCGTTATGAAGTGGTTTTGACATCAATGAACCACCAGCTGTGACATCAATAATAGATCTATGTGATCTAGCAAATCCATTTTAAAAGGTTTTAATTATTAACCAATCTAACATAGCATGGTGTGGACACTTTCTCAGTAGTTCTTTAAATCATTCCCATGCTTCATAAATAGATTCCCCTTTAAACTGACAAAATTTTGAGAGGGAATTTTGAATTCTTTTTGGAGGGAGGCGGCCTTTAATAAAAGGAGAGGGAAGTAAGAGGGGGGCTTAAGAAGTGGCGTGAAAGCAAGGAGAGTTAGACAGAGAGAGAAAGAAATTCAAGGGCTTGGAGATTTTCTTCAAGGATTGTAAGAGGAGAGGGAAGGTGTGACATTTCTTCTTCACTAAACTTATAAGAGAGAATTAAGAGTGCTTTGTAAAGAGAGAAAGACTTGCAGAGAACTTCTATGGATTGGCTTTAGAAGGATTGTGAGATAAGTTGTGTCTTTTATTTATTTTATTTTGTAAACTTATTTTTATATATGAAATCCTTGTTTTTTTGCATCCTTTTTAGGAATTCTGAGTAGTCTTCTTTATTCTTCTCCCTACTTTAAGATATTGTTTTGTGAAGAATTGATTTTATTTTATATTGTTTTTAATGTCAATAATTTGTAATGATTTGAACTCCGATCTTCATTTATTTTTCAATTTGACCAATTGAAATGTTAAAATGTGTCGAGAAACATATGTTCTTAAAGGGCTATGATTTCTACAACATGAGAAGAATCACATTTGATTTCCTGGAAAAGTATTTCATCCATGCATTTGGGAGCAAATAAATAGAGAAATATACTTTTTTCTATGCAAGATTGGAGATTTTAAAGTGACAGATTAAAATCTCTAATTTGGTCCTGTTGATTGGAAACTGATGTGAGATTGTTAGCACTCAGGTGAGGGAGAAGTGGGAACTCTAGAGCGGCAACCGGTATCCTCCCAACCTTACCACTGAATTAGGGATAAAACTTTGGATTAGTCAATGTTCTTTAACCACTCAAATAATGGTAAAGAATAGGATTGCTCCTATTTGACACAAAACAGTTTTTATATATTTTTTCAAATGATTTTAATTTCTTCACAATCCATATACTCATTTCAAAGGGGGAAGGATGCTTTCTTAAATTTGAACTTTCCGTCATAAAAACTTAGTTTAATTTTTGTAAGTTTACTTTTGAAAGTTTAGCATTTAGTTTAGTTAACTTTATCTTTCAACTGCACTTTAATTAGCATTTGCTTGTTACTTAATATTCAAACTTCACACTTTATATTGTGTAGTTTTAAAAAGTGTACTTTACATTATAATTGTAAGAACTTATTTATAGGCATTTTCGACTTCCTTGTGAGATCAATATCTAGGACTCCATTACAACCCTTTATTACTTGAGTTATACGTATACTTGTGTTATTTTTAAAGGAGATTTGGCAGTCTAAAAATTTTTAAAAGATAAAACAATTTTAATTGAAGTTATTTTATTGGGAGTAATTTGCATATTTGTCGTTGTATCTGGCATGTGTATTTTGTAATATTGAAAAATATTTATAAAATTAACATACTAAATCCATCTGCATCAAGTTTTTGGCATCGTTACCAGGAAAGTAACGGAAATTAGTAGTAAGTTAGGGTTAGTTTGGGGCAGCTGCAGCTTATCCAACTTATCCTGATAAGCTGTGTATCTACAGCTGATCCAGATAAGTTGTTTGTCTGTTTGGTTTGCGTGTTTAGAAAATAACTGATTTGTAGCTGTTTCTGGATAAATGATCATTCTATCCTTGGACTGAATAAGTTGTTAAGCTATTTGGTTTTTGCAGTTTGGAAACAGTTGATTTGCAGCTATTGGTGGAAAAATGATCATTTCAGCCACACATAGTGGAGCTGTTTGCAACAATAATATAATCAGAACACATTCAATATACTAAAATCTTAAAAAACACTACATAATAGCTCAAAGGACAAGAAAAAAGATATACTCCTCACTCAATGGTGACTATCTACAAACCTATTAAAAAAAACACCAAATCTAATCTGGTATCTACAAACCATGCCAAACAGAGCAACTAGTAGGTATAAATAATAAAATTATTTATATGAAGGGAAATTTACATAGTTAGCACACAATTCTCTAGGATTTACATACCTCAAATCTAAGCTTGCATATGTACATACATAGTACTTTAGTGCTTTAAACATATGTATGAAAATGTGCATAGGAATTAGATGTATGGAATTGTGTGGTAAGTGTGTAAACAAATAAAAATTTAGGTGTCCTATATGTAAAAAAAATATATTTCATGAGAAGAGCTAAAAGGGCATAAATTCCTCATTGATCCACCATCAAAGCAGATCCACTTATCTGCATTTCACAGTTAATGCCTAAAAATAAAATGTTGATGTTCCAAGTAGGCTATCTAGGCTTTCAGCAGAGGACGGAGAGCACCTAGATTTGGGGGAGGAGAGCAACGAGGATGTGTAGGAGGGGGCCGCGGGCTTTGAGTGGCTTTTGACAATGGAGAGCGATGAAGGGACACAGACTTCGACTGGCTTTTGGCTACGGAGAGCAAAGAAGGGTCGGAGAGCGATGAAGGGCCACGCAACTTTGGAAAGAGGGCGGGGTAGGTTTCATGAGCAAGAGGGGTAGAGGCGTAGAATAAGAGAAATAAGCTCCCAGCGAATGTGAATCGCGGGTATAACTCCATAATTTGGGTGTAGTGGAAAATATAAAACACAATTTTGATGTAATCTATGGAATGTGCAAAAAAATGGGTAGGCGGCATTTTCAAAAACGCCGCTGCACTTATAAGCTGCCCCAAACAGGCCCTTAATTTATAGTTTACACTATTTTTGTTTATCTAAAAAAAACTAAAAAAATGATTGTAGTTTAGTTTGAATATTTTCTTATCTAAGAATGTTTGCTTATTTTAAATAATTTTTGCGTTTGTTTATGAGTAGTGTTAGATCTGAAAATTTAGTACCTTACGATTATGAGTTAGAAAGAACAATTAGAAAATTTTGAAAACAACACAAAGAGATAGACCATACTAGCAAAATGACTTGAAATTTAAGTAATACTGGAAATGAAAATGAATATCATCAGAGACCTTTAAGAGATTATATTAATCCTACAGCAGATGAAATTCATTTAAGTATACAAAACCCTGTTGCAGCTACCAATTAATTTGAGCTTAAACTTGCTATTATCCAAATGGTTTAAAACAATCAATTTGGGGGAACACCAACTAAAGATCCTAATTTACACTTTGCCAGTTTTCTAGAATTATGTGCTACATTTAAATATGATGGAGTGTCGAATGATGCCATCTGACTTAGATTTTTTTCTTTTTCACTAAAGGATAAAGCTAAGATGTTGTTAAACTCATTAGCACTTATATCTACTAGAAGCTTGGGAGATTTACGCAAAAATTATTATCTAAATATTTCCTGCCTTCAAAAACTGCTAAGCTTAGAAATGATATTACATCTTTTTGTCAGTTTGAAGGGGAACCAGTTTGTGAAGCCTAGGAAAGATTTAGAGATCTCCTTAGAAAGTGTCCATACCATGAATTGTCAGATTGGTTAATAATTCAAACTTTTTATAATGGATTGGTTGGCTCTCTTAGATTGATAATTGACGTTGTTGTTGATGGATCATTAATGTCAAAACCATTCGATGAAGCATATTCTTTAATTGAAGAGATGGCTACTAATTATTTTCAATGGCCATATGAAAGGGTAAATCCAAAAATAGTAGGAAGTATTCATGATTCTGATGCAATATCTATTTTAGCTGCACTAATAGTTCTTATATCGAAGATAGATCAATATGGAATGAATTATTCTCAGACATCACCTGTGCTTAATGAAAACTCATTGGGAGAAATGATAGAATCTCAATCTTCTTATGAAACCTTAAATTCAATAAATAATCGTTCAAATAATCCTTATGTCAATTATTATAATCACGATTGGAAGAATCATCCAATTTTTTGTTGGAGTAACAATAATTCTAACACTGCAAATCCGTAATAGAGAAACAACACTGCGAACCCATTGGGAAACTCTAACAATCAAGGAAATCCCAATTATAAACCTTATTATCTTCCAGGTTTTAATAATTTGTAGAGTAAGGATAAAAACTTGTCAATGGAAGAATTGATATTGCAAATGGGAAGTCAATTACAAAATCAATGAGCTACAATTAGAAACATGAAAAATTAATTGGGATGTATTGCTACCACACTTAGCAATAAACCTCCAAGAACGTTGCCTGGTAATGTTGAAGTAAATCCTAAAGATTAGGAAAAAGAGCATATTAAGGCTATTCAACTAAGAAGTTGAAAATAATTAGAAAATAGAGTTAAAAAAAGAATGGAAGTTGAGGTTGAAAAAGATAAGGTGGAAAATGAAAAATCTAGTGAAGATTTTTATTTTGAGTCAGAATGTCCTATTAAACCAATGAAAATCACTGCAGGAAAACCACCACCTCCATTTCCTCAAAGATTGAAGCAGAAAAATAGAGATAACCAATTTTCAAAATTTTTAAAAATATTGAGGAAATTAATGATAAAAATTCCATTTGTTGAAGCTTTGGAACAAATGTCAAGCTATGTGAAGTTCATGAAGGATATACTTAATAAGAAATAGAAGTTTGTAGATAATAACTGTTACACTCAGTGAAGAGTGTAGCACTATAATTTATAAAAAGCTTCCTAAAAAACATAAAAATCCTGAAAGTTTTATAATTCCTTGTGCTATTGGCGAATGATTTTTTATAAAAGCTTTATGTGATTTAGGAGCTAGTATTAATCTTATTCCATTATCACTTTTTAGAAGGTTTGACTTAGGAGATATTTTACCTACAACTGTAATACTTTAGTTAGCTGATCTTTTAATTACCTATCCTAAAGAGTTATAGAAGATGTTTTGGTAAAAGTTGATAAATTTATCTTTCCTGTGGACTTTATTGTATTAGATATGGAGGAAGATAACGAAATTTCTATCATTTTAGGAAGACCATTCCTTGCCACTGGAAGAGCTTTGATAGATGTGAAAAAAGGAGAACTAATTATGAGAATTAGTGATCAAGAGATTAATTTTAATAGTGCAAAATCAATGAGATACTCTGCAAAAGAGCAAGACATTGAATGCTTAATAATGGATATTAATGAATATCTAAGTCATGATCATTTCAAAAAGAAATTTGAAACGGAATTTGAAAATGAATATGTAGAATATCAAGATGAGGATAAAATTCAGGATAAATCTACAGAGGTGAGTAAAGAAGATTTGGATTATGTTCAGGAAAAATTTGAAATATTAGGACCCTACAAAAAGTAATAAGAATTTGATTTCATCTAAGGAGAAACCTCCTGAACTAGAATTGAAAACACTTCCTACACATTTGAAGTATGCATACTTAGGAGATTTATCTACATCACCTGTTATAGTATCCTCAAAATTAACTGATAAGAAAGAACAACAGTTGTTGGAAACTTTGAAAAGATATAAGAAACCCTTTGGATGTACATTAGTTGATATTAAAAGAATCAGTCCTTTGATTTGTATGCATAAAATTTTATTGGAAGATCAACATGAACCAAAAGCTGATTCTCAAAGGAGATTAAATCCTATGATGAAAGAAGTTGTTAAGAAAGAAATTTTAAAATGGTTAGATGCTAAAATAATATATCCTATTTAAGACATTGCTTGGGTAAGTCCAATTCACTGTGTTCCAAAGAAAGGAAGAGTGACTGTAGTAATGAATTAGAATAATGAATTAATACCAACATGACAAGTCACTGGATGACAAATCTGTATAGACTATATAAAATTAAATTCTTCCACCAGGAAGGATCATTTTCCTTTACCCTTTTTGGACCAGAAGTTGGATAGGCTGGCTGGGCATAGATATTTTTATTTTCTAGATGGATATATCAGTTATCATCAAATATCTATAGCTCCAAAGGATTAGGAGAAAATAAAATTTATTAGTCCTTATGGAACTTTTATTTTTTGGAAAATGCCTTTTGGATTGTGTAATGTGTCTGCAACATTTCAAAAATGTATGATGTCAATTTTCAGTGATTTAATTGAAAAGGGAATTGAAATCTTTATGGACCATTTTTCTCTGTTTGGAACTTCTTTTGAAATATATCTAAATTGTTTAGAGAAAATTCTTGAATGATGTGAAAAGACTAATCTCATTTTGAACTAGAAAAAATGTCAATTTATGAAAATTTCAAAAAATGGCATGGAAGTAGATCGTGCAAATATTTAGGTTATATCAAACTTACCTCCACCTACTACTGTAAGAGGAGTTAGGAGATTCATAGGACATGTTGGATTTTATAGGAGATATATTAAAAAATTTTCAAAATTTTTTATTAAAAATATTCTTACAAGATGTGGAATGCCTAGAGTAATCATTACCGATGGAGGATCTCATTTTAGAATTGTAACAATTGCAAGAATAGTAGAAAAATATAATATAATGCATAAAATTACAACTGCTTATCATCCCCAGACTTATGGTTTAGCATAAGTATCTAATCATAAAATTCAGAGAATTTTTGAAAAAAGTGTAAATCCTAGTAAAATGGATTGGTCTTCTAGATTAGATACGACATTATGGGCATATAGAACAGCTTATAAGACACCTATATGTATGTCCCCTTATAGATCAACTTTTTGGAAGACTTGTCACTTGCTAGTAGAGTTGGAGCATAAAGCTTACTGGACTATAAAGGAATTTAATTTCAATTTGAAAGAAGCTGGTGAGAAAAGATTATTTCAATTGAATGAGCTTGAAGAACTAAGAAATGAATTTTACGATAATGCTAGGATTTATAAGGAAGGAATGAAAGAATGGCATGATCGGAAGATAATAAAAAACTATTTAAACCTAGACATAAAGTTTTATTATGAAATATAATATTGAAATTATTTCCTTAAAAACTGAAGTATAGGTGGAAAGGGTCATTCAAAGTTGTAAAAGTCCATCCCTATGAAGCTGTTAATATTGAAGATCCTAAGACTGGAAGGATATTTCAAGTAAATGAGCATAGATTAAAACCATATTTTGATGGTCAAAGACCAGCTTTTAAAGAGGTTGTAATGTTGGGTCACCCAGAATAAAGACTAGGAATGTCGGGCCGACGACATTAAACCAAGTGCTTTGAGGGAGGCAACCCATACTTATCGTTATTTTTTTTGCTTTTGAGTTTTCATTTCGAATATTTTATGTATATTTATATTTGTGTTTTTCTAGAGTCTGTGTAATTGAAAATTTTGAAATTGAGAAAATATTTAAAAAAATCTTTATCTACAAAATTTTATAGAAAAATTAAGAATTTTTTTGGATCAAATTTGAAAATGTGAATTTTTTAGATCTCGCGCATGATGCGCCACTTTCCAGAGAGCTGGCGCATGATGTGCCAGAATCAATGCATGATGTGCCGCAACAACAAAAAATGACTTAAAATGTTTTAGAAGATAGTTTTTGGCGAGTTCTTCTCCTTAAAACTCCCAAAAACTGATTCTAAAGTCCATTTTAGGGGGGGAAACGAGGGAAGATTCACTAGATTTCAACTTTGATGGCGTCTCACTATTAAAATGCAGCTAGATTTGGAATTTTCAACGGGACAAAGTTTGTCAATTTTGATGCACAGAAGTTGCATGATTGTGTTCTATTGAAGAAGAGGCTAATCAAAGAAAGTGGGTTTGTAAATCAAGGATTCAATACACTGAATTCTCAAGTGAAAGAGATTATTACGTAGAGACACTAGGAAGTTCTTTGTTACACTACTACTGTTGTAGTTGTCCTTGTGGTGAAAGAGTTTTATGCAAATGTATATGGAATCAACTAAGGAATTGTCTATCTGTAAAGCAGGTTTGTGCAATTCACTCCTTCAAGAATAAACGAGATGTTTATAATTGAAAATGTGCCTATTTGCCATTATGCAAACTTTACCCCTATGAGAGATAATATGAATGAACTCTATCAATACCTTATGGATGAAGATGTGAATTGGGAGGCCAGAGATGATGGAAATGTAATTTTTCATCATCATTATTAAATCCTACTTCTAAGGTATGACACTTCTTTATTGCATCGAAATTACTTCCTACTATGAAAATTAGTAAGTTAATTAATGAGAGTACTAATTTGAATTATTATATTCAAAATGGAAAATATGTTGATATTAGAGCAATCATTGTGAAATTGGTTTTGGGTTTAATTGTTAATGGATCTGCAACTAGTCTTGGACATCCATCCACTATTCTCCTACTATGCAGTCAATCTCAAGTACCTTATGAGAGTTGGGAAAAAGTGCTTCTTCCTTGGAATTCATTGGATCTAGAAGCTGTATTGGAATGGGAGATGAGAACGATATGATTGTATTGATGGATCAAGCATCCCAGAATTCATCTCCTATTCAGCCCTACTTTAGTTTGAACGCACTTTTGAAATGGATCAAGAAGAGAGAGAAAGAGGTGCATAATCTTATGCATGCATTTGGCAATGTTTCTGAAATGTTGGATCACTTGGATTGGAGACTTAATGAACATTTTGAGCATACTAGTCATATTGAAGATGGTTTGGTACGTATGTTCAAGAAAAATGCTTGGATTGGGGACGATTCAATTAATGAGTTTCCTTATAGACCATTCTACAACTTTTATGTGCACTACCAATCTATGGGAGATATCTAGGAGAATGAGAGTGAAGAAGATGTTTGAGCTTAATCTATGCACGGAACGTTTTGCTTAGTACTGCTTGTTTTAGTTGTTTGTTATGTTGGATTGCATTTACTTTTATTGTTGAACTCTATCTATGTTTGAGTTTGGTATTTTAATGTTTAGATTTTAGTGTTAGGATGATTTGGTTTGCTTCAAACACTGAAATAGATGTTTGTTGCCTTGAAAAATTTTAGTTTGTAATAGCATGGATTTTATTTATAAAAGTGGTTTTTGCATTGTTCGTAAAAAATTGATGTTAGAGTAATGTTTAATCATCCTTAAAAAGGTTCATTTGAGTTAATTTAATGTAGACGTAAAGCGGTACGGAGCAGATTTTCATAGAAAATGAAATCTAGAAAAAATAAGGTGTTAGCGCAAGATGAGCCAGATTGGTGCATGATGTGTTGGTTTACAGAGAATTGGTGCATGATGTGTCAAATTTGGTGCAAGATGTGCCAAATTCCCAAAAATTCTAGATTGCCTAAAAAATCACAAAATCACACAGTGAAACTCCATTTTTACTGCTTAGGTCGTCTCCTACCTCTAAACCTTTGACCTAGGGCTTCACATTGAGCGTGATAAAGAAGATTTCAAATGCTAAAAATCATAGATTTCATCTTCTCTTATTAAGAGCTTCACTTTAACTTAGAATTTTTTTATTTTTACCATGGAATTTTTCTACATTTTGGATAATCTGAAATTTGGGATATTTTATGAAAAAGCTTAAATAAAACTCATGGCAAAAATTTCTTACCAAATAATCTTACTTGGGAAGTTAGATTTTTTATTTTTTAATTTATTTGAAATTTATTTGAGTTTTGGTAGAATTTTAAATGGCTCTACGAGTGAAGAAAGGAAAGCTATCAGACNGAAGTTAGATTTTTTATTTTGTAATTTATTTGAAATTTATTTGAGTTTTGGTAGAATTTTAAATGGCTCTACAAGTGAAGAAAGGAAAGCTATCAGATGATTTTGATGCGTGAAAATTTGTTAATTTGAAGGCCCAACACAGTTATAACACTCAAATATAATCGAGAAGATTGATCCAAGAACTGGCATTTGCTAACCCGGGTGGTGAGATTGAGTGGTTGATCCTTGCCAGAAATTAGGAACGATTTTGCTACTTCACTGCAGTAGTGATTGTTCTAATGATTCGAGCTTATTATGCCAACTTGAGATTCACTGATGACGATCACATCCTTGTGAGAGGTGAATTTACTACAGAAAGGATCAATGCTTTTCATGTGCTGAGGAATGTATTTCATGATGAATACGTTGTGTTCGTGATGACTGATTCATCACTGGATGAAGTGATAGCCTTTCTGATTGATGGAAGAGGAGAATGGAGAATTAAAAAAATAAGATAGTTAACTTCTCTGCTTCCATGTTGACTATTCAGTCAAACTTATGGCACCACGTCATCTGACAGATGTAACGAAGGATAGAGCTATATTGAATTATTGCATTCAGAACATGAAAGCAATAGATGTTGGTGCTCTTGTAGTTCATCATGCACGGAGCATAACTAAGAGCTCTACAACTAGTGGTTTGGGTTACCCTACCCTGATTTTCACTCTTTGTGAACAATCCGGAGTAGAGTCCCATAGAAATGAAGAAAGATTACAGCCACCAAATCCTATTAGGAAGCATATGATTCAGAGAGTTGAATTGTTTTTTGAATATAGGGGTGGAAGAAGCGATAGACCCTCTACATCAGCTGCAGGGGCATCTACTTCTCACCCTGCATCACTAGAAAACATTATGGACCAACTTATAATTCAATAATTAGATATAGTAAATATTCAGTACCAGATATGAGAAATTAGAGTGAGAAAAGCTTATAATGATGAGTATAAGCAGAGGAGAGTTCAACATCATATAGCTTTTTAGGATTCTATGGTGAGATATCCTAGGGGTGAATACAATGTAGAATTTTCTACTTGCCCCAGCTTTTGCCCTTATGCTGTTGTTCATGATGATGAAGAAGAAGATGATGATGATGATGATGATAATAAGGAAGGCGATGAAGATTGATATTTTTAGGAGTTAGTTTATTATTTTGGTTGATTGTTTGTTTGTATGTTGTTAATGTTATTTGGTTGGCATGTGAAATTATTGTAGTAAAAAACTTTTATTTTGTGTTGTGAATTTAAAATTGTGATAGAAACTGTAGATTTTTACTTTTCCTGCATTTTTAGTATTTTTTAATTTCTATTTTTGTATTTAATTCTCAGCAAATTCTTTAGAACATATTATGTTTCATTTAATGCTTTAAAGCCTGTACGTATTTTTAAAGTTAGTACCTACAATATACAAGAACACAGTTTCATAATTAGAAATCCTCCACAGGTTAGTTTTTATTTTCATGTTTTTACTATTTTCTTTCACCAACTATGTGCTAGAACATTTTTAAAATACCTAAAAACTTAAGTTTGAGGGGAAGAAAAATGTTTTTTAAAAGAAGAAGTAAACTAAATTTTATTTATCCATAAGTAACAATATTTTTAAAATTAATTTAACATGACCTAGGATATTAAGATTAAACTTAAAATGATTGTACTTAAGTTTATGAATATTATGGTAAATTTAGATAAAAAGTTTTAATAATGATGGTCAATTCTAAAGTAAAAGATATTTGGTATGATCAGATATGACTACTCTATTTAAAGTAAAGGAAATTGTATTTTTGAAGTATTAAAAATTTTAGAGTTTCATGTAAGGAGAAAAGGATGAGACTTTATAAAATCATAAACTAATATGAATTTATAAAGCGAAGAAAGGTAAGAGTTTTTAATTTAGGAAGAGGATAGTGAAGTTCAAAACTATTAAAGGCTATCCAGATGTAGTAATCCTCACTTGAAAAAGAAAAAGGAAAGAAAGGATTGAAAATATCCTAAAAGAAAAAGAAGAAAAACAAAAAGAAAAATAAAGATAAATAAGAAGAAAAATAAGTGAGGAGAAGCTTGAGGAGATGCATAATAAAAAATTGGCGTCATTTGAATAAACTTAAGGAAAAAGCTTTATTACATTTTCTAAACTTATATTGGATTATTACTAGCATTATTAGTAAAGTTTTCATGAAGTTCATTTTCATATGAATATTTTAAATATCCTTGAAATGACAAACTGTAATTCTTCTTGAAATAAATAGGGATTCAGAAATCTTAAAATTGACTACTAAGTACGCTTAGACTTAGAATTTGAATCTATGTTATTAAAGGTTTTCATAAATTTTACTATTTTATTTATTAAACTAAAGTATAGAAGTTATAAGTTAGTCTCAGTCTTAAGTCATATTTTTTTATGTAGTAAAAGTGTCACTTGAGGACAAGTAACATTTAAGTTTGGGGGATTTTGATACACCAAAATAATATGCAGTTTTAAGTATTTATTTTATGCTTATTTTTGGTGATATTGCACTTAAAGAAGGGCATTTTTATTTTTTTATTTGCAGGTATATTAATTTTAGGCACTTAGAGCAAAAGTAGAAAAAAGGACAAAATTTGAATCCAAAACAGCAATTTTTTGAATTCTGATGCAAGATGGGTCAGATTGGTGCATGATGCTCCAAATTGGTGCCAAATGCACCGGATTAGTGCTAGATGTGCTAAAACCTAGAATAGTGTGGTCTTCAACAAACTGGCGCATGATGCACCAGATTGTTGCCATATGCGCCATTTGATAGAGAGTTGGAGCATGATGCGCCAGATTTTGCGTCTGAGGCACCATGGATGACTTTTTGTGAATTAAGTTAGTTTGAGATGAATGTTACATGAATTTTCATAGGGAACTTATTCTAAACACCCCTTGGAGAAATTCAATGCATCTAGACACTTTAGAAGGTTCTTTTATTAAGGGATATGTCACTTGGATCAATGAACAAGTCTTTTGAATTCAAAAGAGTTGACTTTAGACAGGATTTTTAAGAGGGGATTTTGAATTTTTTTTTGGAGGGAGACAGCCTTTGATAGAAGGAGAGGGAAGTCTAGGGCTAAGAGGGGGCATGAGAAGTGGCGTGAAAGCAAGGAGAGTTAGAGAGAGAGAGAGAGAAAGTTAAGGGCTTAAAGATTTTCTTCAAGGATTGTAAGAGGAGAGGGAATGTGAGAGATTTCTTCTTCCTTACACTTCTAAGAGAGAGTTGAGAGTGCTTGTAAAGAAAGAAAGACTTGGAGAGAACTTCTATGGATTTGCTTGGAAGGATTGTGAGATAAGTTGTGTCTTTTATTTTTTTTTATTTTGTAAACTTTTTTTTATATATGAAATCCATATTTTGTTGTATCCATCTCATGAAATATGAGTAGTCTTCTTTATCCTTCTCCGTACTTTGAGATATGGTTTTGTGAAGAATTGATTTTGTTTTATATGGCTTTTAGTGTTAATAAATTGTGATGATTTGAACTCCAATCTTCATTTACTTTTCGATCTGGCCAATTGAAATGTTAAAATGTGTTGAGTAACATATGTTCTAAAAGGGCTATGATTTATAAAACATGGGGAGAATCACATTTGATTTCATGGGAGAGTATTTCATCCATGGATTTAGGTGAAAATAAATAAGGAAATATACTTTGTTCAATGTAGGAATGGAGAGTTTAAGGTGACAGATTAAAATCCTCAATTTGGTCCAGCTGATTGGAAACGAATTTGAGATTGTTAGCCCTCAGGTGAGAGAGAATTAGGAGCTCTAGAGTGGCAGCCAGTATCCTCCCAGCCTAACCACGGAATTAGGGACCAAACTCTAGATTAGTCAGTGTTTTTTATGCATTCAAAAGACGGTAAAGAATAGGATTTCTCCTATTTGACACTCATTGTAATGGGGAAGGATGCTTTCTTAAATTTGAGCTTTCCGTCACAAAAACTTAGTTTAGTTTTCGTATGTTTACTTTTGAAAGTTTAGCATTTAATTTAGCTAACTTTATCTTTCAACTACATTTTAATTAGCATTCACTTGTTAATTAATATTCAAACTTTGCACTTTACTTTTTGTCATTTTAAAAATTGTACTTTACCTTAAAATCTCAAGAACTTATTTACAGTCATTTCCAACTTTCCTGTGGGATCGATATCTAGGATTCCATTAGAGCCCTTTATTAACTGAGCGATATGTATACTTGCATTATTTTTAAAAGGGATTTTGCAGTTTAAAGATTTTTAAAAGATAAAACTATTTTAAATGAAGTTACTTTGTTGGGATTAAATTGCATATTTTCTATTATATCTGTCATGTGTATTTTGTAACACTAAAAAATATTTGCAAAGTTAACACACTAAATCCACCCACATCATATTGTAATGTCAATGGAATCCTCTGGTAGACACGTCATTTGCTTAGCGAGTTTGGCTAAAGCATCGACATGGGTGTTATCTCCTCGAGGAATCTTATATAGTGTTACACTGGGAATCTATTCCAATAACTTCATTGTACGTTGATGGTACTTTATTAATCTTGGCTTCAAAATTTTATACTATCAGACAACTTTATGAATGACGAGTTGTGAGTTGTCATAGATGACAATGTCTGTTATGTCAATTGCGATTGCCAATTATAATTTGATGATTAATTTTTCATACTCTACTTCATTGTTTGTACATCGCTCTATCAGGTGGTAGGAAAATCTCAACATGCTCTGATCTGGGGTAACAAAAATCTAGCCAATTCTTGCTTTGCCTCATATAATTGTTCTTGATTATTTGTTTCTTTTGGATGATGAAGCTCCATCGAAGTACTTTTCCCAAAGTTGAGTATTGTGTTGTTCTACATGTAGAATCTACTCTTCTGGTAAGTCATGGTCGAGAGGGGCCCTAGCTAAAAGTGGTTGCAGTGAGAAAATCTGCTAGAATCTGTCCTTTGATAGCGTGAAGGGGTGCGGAAGTTATTTTAAATTGCAATAAAATCATCGACCACCTTGCTATACGTCTAAAAAGTGTTAGTCTAGTCATCAAATATTGCAATGGATAAACTTTTAAAATAAGGGTGATCTTATAAGAAAACATGTAATGTCTCAGCTTTTGAGTGGCAAAAATTAAAGTTAGACAATGCTTCTAAGTAAAAGGGTACTAGAGCATGTTTTCCTTACCCTCGTCATTAACCTGAGCTAGCAGGGCTCCAAGAGAGTCATCTAAGGTCGCAGTATAAAGAAGCAAAGGCTTTCCCGGCAATAGGGCTGACAAAATAGGAGGTGTTATTAAATATTGCTTAACATCCTCTAAGGACCACTGGCATTTCTCTTCCAAAACAAGTTTGGCATCCACTTTAATTAATGACGAGAAGGGTTGACACCTACCTGAGAGATTAGAAATAAAGCATCTCAGGTATGCTAATTTACCTTGAAATAAATGTAGTTATTTCAAGGTTTTGAGAGGAGGCATTTCTAAGATAGCTTTAATCTTATCTGCATCGATCTCAATTCCCTGATGATGAATAAAAAATTCTAGAAATTTCTCGAAGGTAACATCAAAGGTGCACTTTAAGGGATTCATCTTAAGGTTCTATTATCGTAATCGTTCGAACATGATCCTCATATCATATAAGTGGTATATTCTTTGTTCTATTTTGATGAACAAGTCATCCACATAACACTCCACTTGATTGTGGATGAGGTCATCAAATATCTTTTTCATAGCTCGTTGATATGTTGCTCCAGTTTTCTTCAACCTAAATGGCATCTATGTGTAGCAAAAGATCCTCATCAGTGTTCTGAAGGTTGTAAGCGCTGCATCTTCTGGAGCCATCTTAATTTGATTGCACCTTGACAATTCATCCATGAAAGAGAAGATCTCATGTGTTGATGCAATGTCCACCATTAACTTTGGTAATGGCAGTAGAAACTCATTTTTTGGACATGCTTTATTTAAATCCCTGAAGTAGACACATACACGGATTTATCAATTTTTCTTTTAACTGGCAAGATGTTGGCTAGCCATGTGGGGTATTGTTCTTCCCACACAAATTTGGCATCTATTAACTTTTTTACCTTGGTAATAACTTGTTTCTTTATTTCGAGGAATATTCTTCTGGGAGCTTGTTTCACTGGAGTCATGTTCCTGTCTACCCCAAGCTTGTGAACTGCAACTTTTGAAGATAACCCTGACATTTCATTGTAGCTCCAGGCGAAGTGATCCCTGGATACTGTTAATATGCACAGTACAACAATATTCAGATTATATTTCATTTTTCTTTCCTTACTTTGCAACAAAACCAAGAACTTGATCCTGAAGAAAAATACGAATTTAACTTTTAATTTATATTTATTGGAATACTACGCAAGAATATGTATCGTTATCAAGTAATATAGAACTTTTTTTATTAAGACCTGAATATCAAACCCATAGGGAGAATACGCAATATGCACTATTGAATAGATTTTTAATAAAAAGTTAATTATCTAAACTAAAGATGATTTTTGCAGTAATGAAAATTTAAATATTTTTTGTACTTTCAATATTTTGATAGAACAATAACAATTTAAAAAGATAACTAGAGTTTTTGCAGAAGAAAAACACTAATATGAAAATAACCCTCTTCTTATTATGAATTAGTAATAAGTATATGAATTCTGTTGTGGAAGTATGCAAATTGTGTTATGCCAAATAGGAGCAATAATATTCTTTACCCTTACTAGAGATGCTATAAAGAATATTGACTAATTTAAAGTTTGAATAGTTCTGAAGACCGGCTAGGCACAGAAGATAGTAGCTCTCACTCTAGATGTCCTTTGATTCCCTCTACCTGGGGGTTAACATTCTCGTATCAGAACCTAACATAACAAACCAAGTTGGGGGCTTTAACCTGTCACTTTAAAGTCCTCTAACTCTACACCCTTGAATGATTATTTCCCTATTTATTTGCACTAAATCATATGAATTACATTCTCATTCATACAACCTCATGCGATTCCTATTTATTTGCACTCAATCATATGAACTACATTCTCATTCATATAACCTCATGTGATTCTTAAAACCAAGTTGGGGGTTTTAACCTGTCACTTTAAATTCTTCTAACTCTACACCCTTCAATGATTATTTCCAATGGGGGCTTTAACCTCTCACTTTAAAGTCCTCTAAATCTACACTCATCAATGAATATTTTCCTACCGTTTAACCTGTCACTTTAAAGTCCTCTAACTCTACACCCTTCAATGAATATTTCCCTATTTAACTCAATCATATGAACTACATTCTCATTCATACAACCTCATGTGATTCTTTTCAATTGTTGATTGAGACAATATCAGCCAGGTTCTTACATGTTCTAACAACAAATTTTAACATCTGGATTAGTCAAATCAAGAAGTAAATGAAGTGCATGGATTTAAATCATCACAACTTCTTTCATCATTGAAGATCAATACTTTCCACAACTTCTGTCCAAAACATAATTACTTATCATTTTAAGAAGAAAAATAACGAAAACTACTCAGAATCCATGAAGGAAATAAAACCACACTTTAGTTTAAAAGAAGAAATCATTACCAAACCAAAAACAAGTCTCAATTAAAACTAAAAGTAGTCTCAAAACAAAAGGATAAAAACTTATCTCAAGTCCTCCACCAAACTCTTGAAGTTTCTTTGATTCTCTTTTCTTTACAATCACTCAAAATAAAATAACAAAAAGGAAAAAATAAGAGTAAAAGTGGTGTCTGAAAATCTCTCTGAACTAACTCCCCAAATGAGAACTTTCTAATACTTTTAGGACCTCTTTCAAAGTCCCAATCTTCTATATTTTATAATTTTCTCTTCAAAATATGTCTAGATTCGATGTATTTCCCCAAGAGATGTATCCTTTCATGATAATTTTTGTCCATGGTGGTTATAACCACCTATTAAGCCAATGGGTACCTCAAAAAACTTCAAAATTCACAAAAACCGAATTTAATTATCCAATAATTGCTACTGGCGCTTAAGCGCGGGGCCTTTAGCACTTAGGTGCTGCCTTCTCTATTTAACTGGTTCTTAAGCGCCAAATCTAGCACTTAGGTGCCAAAACTCTTTTGCACATTTTTCACCTTTTTGCTCTAAATTTGATCCTTTTCCACTCCTTTAAGTATTTTTTACCCTTTTTGTCTGTATCTACAAGAAAAATACAAATACACCTTCCATTAAAGCATAATATCTCAAAAATAGGTATAAAAATGTGTCTAAAAACACTATATCTTTTAGGTTTATGATGAAGCAATCTTTAAATTATGGTAATAACTTGATTAACTCTATAGATTCTTCCTCGCTATGTAGAAAACTTATGAAGTTAGGTTGGGGTTGTTCCTCAGTCCCGAGATTGACTTCCTTCAATTCATCAACGGTTGATTTAATTTCTTCTTCAAATTATGGTGAAGCATCGTCTGTCGACTGATCTTCAGAGTCATCCTCTTCTGACTTGCTAGTAACAAACATAAAAAATTTTGAGTCATCGAATGGTCCTATAGTACCAAATTTGAGACCCTCTTTCAAGTTGGGAGTTCTACTTTTAACATTCCATAACTTCTCAAAATGCTGTAGCATACCTTTTGGCATTTGCTTTGGCACATATTCCTATTGACTTAGCTTTTGAACATAGATAGAAAAGTAACCAAATTGTAATTACATTAATTCATTAGAATGCTCTTGCAAATTTACATGAATTTTTGAACTAGTAGTGGATGAAGAATGGTAAAACTTGATCTACTTAAAACCAAAACCACAGACTTCCTTGACCTCTAGACTCTTGACCTTCTGAGAGTGAATCGAAGTAAGGGTCATGGTGTGTGCGTAGTGGTTAATTTGATCATACATTGACTCATATTCACTTATCTCCACATCTTCTAAGGGAATCTTGAATTATGGTTTCTTATATTTTATCATCATCATTTCTTCATCGGAACTTTCTTCCACATCAATGTTGATGGTCGGCCTCATCCGTTCAACAATCGTGTTGACTCCTCCTCGTCCACATCCCAAGCTTTGTTCTCGGATGTGTGGGCTAAGAGAACCTCCACCAAATCATTGTGAAGAAATGTTAGTAGATCGTTGAAGCGGAGTTGCATAACCTTGCACTTTTGATCTTTCTGAATCTTGCATCTCATTTGGCACAACTTCACGAGAAAAGGCGGCCTTCTTTGGAGGGGCATGATAGGCGACATCTTCATGGATGCGTACTTCATGCACTGAGAATGGCTGTAAATCCCCTTTGATTCAATGTTCTTTTCTTTCTTTGAAATATTTGATGCACTGGTGTAGTGATGACAAAACCATATTATGATCGAGCAGCCATGACCAATCAAGTAAAGCATTGAAAGAGGTCTCTACATCGATGATATGGAACTTTACGATTATTACTAGCTCTCCAACCTTCATTAGGGACGTGAACAATCCAAGAGCTCTTTCTCCTTTCTGATTATTTATTTTCAGCATCATCCTATCGACAGTGAGATCCTTAGCATCAATTTTCAAGTAGGCTAATGTCTGTAAACTCATTAAGTTGAGTGATGCTCGTAGATCTACCAAAAATTTGGAAAGCACAAATCTGTCGATGTTAACTGAAACGTAGAGTGGTCAGTTATGATTGGTAGTACCAAGCAGCAAGTTCTCATCGGTAAAAATCACCCCAGATTGTTCCTTTAACGAACAAACTTTATCTGAGGATGTGTTGGCCAATTGAGCTAAGCAAATTTCTAGAACAAGCAAGGATGTAACTAGAGCTTCCCACATCTCCTTTGATAGGATCAGAGCATCGTAGATGCTTAGTTTGGTCGGCAACCACTTAAGATGAGTTAGTACATTATAATCCACTTTATAGGTGCCTCTGGTTTTACTTGGAATTAGTATTTCTTCTATCAATGGAGGCGGCTCTTCATGGGTAACAATTTTTTTTCATTTTTCTATTGGATTCATTCTTATAGGTAATATCTTTCCACTCCTCAGATTTACTTCAATAATCTCTTCTTCTTCTTGTGATGTTGTGGGAAAAAGTTCTGGTGTCTCTTTTCTGCCAGAGAAACCCAAGTTGATAGCAAGTGGTGTTCCTTGGCACTCGAGAACTAGCCCTCGCTCCTAGAACTATAATAGTCAATGTCATCGTTATCTTCTTCATTTTCATTAATAGATTCAATGTACTTAAGTGTGATTTGAGGATCAGTTTGGGAATTGAGATCAGGGTTAGATTGGTCACAGTTAGTTACGTCATCACTAGAGATAATTAAAACATAGCCAAAATCATAATCATACATGGTCAGGGGTTCGAGCAATTTCTCCCCTGAATCTAAGACAACCAATCTAACATAAGCAACACCTATCCTACCCCTTGCACTATCGGTCATCACGATCATGTTCTTCTCCTTTTTTGGCTACAGCGGCTTCTCCAATAAAATCTCCAACTTAGGTCTGTCAAGCTATAGACTCTGAGCAGCGGCCTGTACTGAAGCGTTCTGGATTTGATCGAGTATCTTCTTGTATGATCTACTTCAAACTATGATCCATAAACCTTCCTCTGAATATGGCTCTATCGGCGTAATCAGCTCAGCCAAAATCATATTTACAGAACCTCTTTCAGGCCCTTTTAAATATGCTTTCAAAATTGCTATATTTCCTTCTTTAAGATTCTTTTCTTTCAAGCCAATCTTTAAAACTAAAAGTGCTCTCTATGGTATGTTCAATTAGTCTGTGATATGGACAGTAGTTGGGATGGTCCTTCTTATCAACCTCTTTTGGTTTCTTTGGCTTAGGTAGTCTATACTCGGACCTCTTCATTAGACTCTTGAACATCTTCGGTACCACTTAATCCTTGAAGGAATATGTTCTCTTCATCCACTCTGTGATTATCGGTCTTGGTCTGCTATCTGTCTTGTGAGTCCTCTGTTGTTGCTGGCTAGACTAACCGTACTGTTGAGCAGACTAATGTTGAGGCTGTCTATGTTGTGATTGTCGGTGACCTTGATGGGACTGCTCTACTGGGATCTTTATGAAATGTTTTCCTT
Organism: Phalaenopsis hybrid cultivar; assembly: GCA_002079205.1. Lineage (NCBI taxonomy): Eukaryota > Viridiplantae > Streptophyta > Magnoliopsida > Asparagales > Orchidaceae > Phalaenopsis > Phalaenopsis hybrid cultivar. The sequence continues at coordinate 10,145 of JXCR01111735.1, read as the reverse complement.
TAACAAATTTCGTGGACTTCTTCTCAAATATCTTGGTGGTTCTGGACTTCTCTATCTTTTCCCAGGATTCCATATGTTTGACTTCCTCTTGTAAGCTACTAGCCTTGCTGATTAACTTTTCAAACAACTTAATGGTGAGCCCCTTAAGCATGAAAGCCACTAGACCATGTATGCTCTTGAGTAGAATCTCGATTGCATGTTTTTCATATAGCTGAGGTTCGCATTTCTTGCTTAAGTTTCTCCACCTCAAAATGTATTCAACCAGGGCCGCATTGGGCTTCTGCCGCTTAACCACGAGATCTCCTGTCATAAAGTGGTGTTGTGCTCCAGCAAATCATTTCATGAACAACTACTCTAACTTGGCAAACTCTTTCACTTATCTGTTGGGTAGCTCAACATACCAATCAAATGCAACCCCTGACTAGATGCTTACAAACTGATGGAAAAATAAGCCTTCATTACCTCCAGTATTAACATAGCTGGCTTGGAAATATGCTATATGATGTTTGGGATTTCTGGTCCTGTCAAATATTTTGAAATTCGATGACACGAAGCCCTTAGCGTAGGGTATGGCATCTAACTCCTCAGGGTAAGTTCTACCCTTTAAAACTGATGCACCACCCTTAGATTGGGCTAAGGCCTCTCGAACTTGTTATTCAGCCATTTCCTTGATATCTTTCTCTGGTATTACACTCTGTGGAGAATCTTTCTTCTGCTAATCGTCTCTATTAGTGGAGGCAACTTCTCTCCTTTTGTCTGTAATGTGAACAATCTCTAGCTAGTTGACCTCTGAAGAAGCTAACTATTGTGACTTGGATTTTCCATGCATTGTAACTACAGCGGCCAACTCTTCCATTCTTTTCTCCATTTGACTGATCTGCTCTTCTCCTAACAAACAACCCTGCGCAAGTCATCTACAACTTTCCCTTCGACAAGTGGTTGGTCTTCAGGCACGGATGAAGCAATTCTAGTCTCAATAACATTAATATCCATAAACTCCTCATAGAGATAATCATTCAAGTCAAAATTTTCATCATCCACAGTTACCCCATGTTCTCTGACTAACTCAAAAACATTGGTTGTAAGCTTTTCAAATCTCCTGAGCATCCTCCCTCCACACATTGGACTCAGTAGCAGTGGCTGTAACAACATTTGATACTTCAAACCTTTGCTTCATTCAATAAACTTGCCCTGTGAGCTCGTCAAATGGTGTTGGTGCAACAACCTTGGGTATTCATACCTTCTTCTTTGTCGGTGATGCCTTGAGCCAGAGTGTCTCAGTAGAGGCATCGGTGCGTCAAAGAGAGGCATGCTCCTCGCGGTGCAGACCAAGTACAAACTTAAGTAACTTATTCCCCTTATCTTTCTTTGTAACATACTTATGAAAAACAATAGGTAATATCCTAGGAGCCAGATGTGACTTGGCTGACCGATGTCCTACATCCCTTGGAGCAACAGGGGCAGTATCTGCAACAGTACTAACTCGACTTCCTCAACAAAATCTGATAGGAACACGAGCTGGCGGAACCTCAACTGAATTTTGGGACTAGCGAGTAGATCTGACAACTCTTAAAATCACTTTCTTCATCCGGGGTCATACTGCGCATCCTACCCGCTTGAGTATCTCAACGACTGAAAACCCCTTAACCGCCAACCTTTCAAATATTGTACAGACTCTGGTGATAGGAGTGGACTTCTCCCTTTCCTCACCATGACCATGGGGTAATGGCAGAGCAGCAAAAATCCTTTGAATGTTCTTTTATCTAGTAGTATCCATCAATGGATGAAACTTACTTCCTCAAAGGAGAGGAGAGGTCTCAAACAATCTGAGTTCCTCATGGTGAGAAATCTCACCAGCAAGTGTTATTTTTGTAACCTAGGCCTTGGCAGTCCTCTGAACCCTTCGGTTACAGTTTCTTCTTTGTGATGTGGTTAACGACACAGTCTTCAAACTGGAGCCAATCTCAAATACTCACGAAGGGGTAGTAAATTCATCAACAAAATCTTCTACAATCATAATTTCCTTTTCCTTTCCCTTGATAAACGGTACGTCAGGCACGATAATAGTGAATTTGGTGGCAGTCAGTGTAGATACTCTCGAGTGAACGACCTCCGCCTACTTGCAAGAAGGGAAATCCTGGGGGTATTTTAGGTTGAACTCAACAGATGGTTCTTGTACTTTTGAGGTGGAAACCTTCATGATAACAAACTTGGCTTTTCTAATTACAACCTCAAGTTAAATCCAGCACCAAACTTTATCGTGGGGACGACATTATGGGCTTCACAGCTAGTCAGCAAGTTGTAGGAGAACGTGAGAGTTGGGAATGCCATCGTAGCAGCTTCAAATAAAAAGGTTCTAAGGGTTACTATAGGCCATCACTTTATAATTCTAGTGCGAACACTAAAAATTGACAAAGGTCGTTCTGTGGACTAGAGACGTCTTTTCTTATTTTATTTTCAAATTTAGTGTTTATTTTAGATTATAGCATTAAAATGTTTCAATTAGCAAATTAAATGAGGGCGAAGAGATGCAACAACTTGGCTTGATTTGTAGAATAGTAAACCAAACTAAAAAGATATGAAGAAATAGCGAAGTTTACTGATGCGCCAAAAATATATGCATTTTTAGACCTATATTTCAAACTAATTTTTGGTGATATTTCTTTTTAAAGGAAGGTATTTTTCATTTTTTGTTGTAGGTTGATGATTTTTAGCACTTGAAGCAAAAAGGAAGCAAAAAGGATGAAATTTGGAGTCAAAATGACGTTTTGGAAAAATAGTCAGCGCCGATAGCGCCAATAAGGACGCCGATGAAGATGCCATTTGACATATATCAAAAGTTTTAATTCGGGCCACTGGCATGGACGACGCTACTTTCGGTGTTGGGCGAAATTCTAGAAGGTTCAATGAATTTGGACACTTTTTGAAGACTTATTGAACACACCAATTGGAAAATCGACATTATGCTTTATTTAGAGCAAAAATTGATAAAAAAAAGGGCGCTAGTGTGTAATTGAGTTTACTTGAGTGTTCTATAGTTTTTGTGTGGTAATTCTAAGTGTGATTTTCTTCTAAGAGTTGTTAAGAGAAGGAGAGAAATGAGAGATTTCTTCTTTTATACATCTTTAAAGAGAAAATCAAGAGTCTTGTAAAGAAAGAGTCCAAGAGAGGATACAAAGGATTTGCTTTGAGAAATAGTTACACATATATGGCGTTTTTGTATTATTGTAGTATAAACTTTCTTTTATTTATGAAATTCGTATTTTGTTGTCTCTTTCTCATGAGGTCTGAGTAGTTTTCTTTGTCTTTCTCCCTACTCTAAGATATGATAAAATGATAAGATAATTTTGATGTCCCAATTTTAAAATATAAAATAAATTATGATGATTTTTCACTCAATTCCTAATTTACTTTTTGATTTGGCCAATTGAAATGTTAACATTTGTTGTGAAACCTACTATCTAGGAAATGGAGTATGAGTTTTACAACAAAGTGAGAGTCACATTCAATTTCATGAAAGTGTTTTATTCATGGAATTGGGTGCAAATAAATAGGGAACTATATATTATTGGGTGAAGAATTAGAGATTTTAGGGTGACAAACTAAAATCTCCAATTTGGTCTTAGTGTTTAAGAATTAAAGCAAGAGTTAGCCTTTGGGGGAAGGGAAGTGGGAGCTCTGGAGTGAGAGTCAGTATCCTTCTAGCCTAACCACGGATTTAGAGACTAAACCTAAGATTAGCCAATGATTCTCTATAACACTTGACAAAGCATAGAGAATTAAAATTGCTCCTGTTTGGCAAAATACAAATTCAAATCATTTATCTCTCTCATTTAACCAAAAATTCATTGTAGTGGGAAAGATGTTTTCTCATACTTGATAACTTTGTCACAGAAACATAGTTTGGTAGTTATAGTTTAACTTTACTTTACAGTCTTGCTAATAGTTGATAATTTAGTTCTGATAGCACCTTAAGCATTTACAATTAATGTAGTAGATTTTCTTTATTGTTGTAAATTTTCTAGTTTAAATTATCATCTTAAATTTAAACCTTCCTCATGGGATCGATATTTGGGGCTTAAACAGAAAATCCTATATTACTTGATAATGATACGTATATTTACGTAGAACATAAATTGCTTCAATTTCTTATTTATAAATATCGCACCAAGTTTTTTGGCATCTCTGCAAAGCGGAGTCAACTTTATTAATTTTACAGAACTATCATTTTTGGGACCAAGTTTTTGGCGCCATTGTCGGGGATCAAGTTTTTGACGTCGTTGTCGGGGAAGGTAACAATAAATTAAATAGATTTGGTAAATTAGGAAATTTAGCAATATATATATATATATATATATATAAGGGTATTTTTAAGAAATCAAAAATCATAAAAAAAAATCATTTAAGGGTATTTTTAAGAAATTTTTCTTTGCTTATTATATTTGTTTATGTGTAGCATTGGTTTAAAAGATTATGTTAACCTTACAACAGATGAACTTCACTTGACTATTCAAAATCCTGATGTTGCTGCTAATTCATTTGAGCTTAAACCTTTTATTATCCAAATAATATAAAATAATCAGTTTGGAGGAACACCTACTGAAGATCCTAACTTACATCTTGCTAGTTTTATTAAAATATGTGCTACTTTTAAATATGATGGAGTGTCTAATGATGTTGTCAGCCTTAGACTTTTTTTTTCATTAAGGGATAAAGCTAAAGCTTGGTTAAATTCATTAGCACTTGGATCTATCAGAACTTTGGGAGAACTATCAAAAAAAATTTTGGCTAAATATTTTCCACCCTTGAAAACTGCTAAGCTTAGAAATGATATTACATCTTTTTGTCAGTTCGAAGGAGAATCGATATATGAAGCCTTGGAAAAAATTTAAATATCTTCTTAGGAGGTGTTCACACCATGTTTTCCAAATTGGTTAATAATTAAACCTTTTATGATGGATTAGTAAGATCAGCTAGATCTATTGTAGATGCTGCTGCAGATGGTTCATTGATATTAAACTATTTTGATGAAGCATATTCTTTAATAAAGGAAATGGCTATTAATAATTTTTAATGGCCCTCTGAATGGGTAAATCCAAAAAGAGTGGCTAGTATTCATGATTCTGATGCGATGTCTATTTTAGCATCTCAAATTATTGCTATATCAAAGAAGATTGATGAAATTGGAGTGAATTATTCTCAAATACCACCAGTGTTAGAGGAAAATTCACTAAGACAAATAATTGATACTCAATCATCTTATGGAACTATTAATGTTTTAAATAATACAAATAATAATCCCTATTCTAATTATTATAATCCTGAATGAAAATATCACCCTAAATTTAGTTGGAATATTAATAACAATTCGGTGAACCCCTCAGGAAATTCAAATAACTAAGGGAATCATAACTATAGACTTTATTATCCTCCTAGATTTAACAATAACTCACAAGTTAAGGAGAAGAATTTGACTATGGAAGAAGTACTTTTGAATATGGGAAATAAAATACAAAGTCAAGGGGCTGCAATTAGGAATATTGAAAATCAACTACGACATATCACTATTGGACTTAGTAACAGATCTTCGGGAATTCTTCCTAGTACTGTTAAAGTTAATCCAAGAGATCAGAATAAGGAGAAAATTAAAGCTATTCAATGACAAAGTGGAAAAGAAGTGGAAATAAGAATCCAAAGAGAAACTAAAGTTGAGGAAGAGAAGGTAGAAATTGAAATCGACAATGATGAATATAAACAAATATAAATTTTTTTAGAAAAACTGCCACATCCATTTCCTCTACAACTGAAGCAGAAGAATAAAGATAAAAAATTTACAAATTTGTTGGAAATCTTTAAAAAGTTAACGATAAATATTACTTTCATTAAAGATTTGGAACAAATGTCAAGTTATGTGAAATTTATGAAGGATATACTAAACAAGAAAAGAAAGTTTGTAGATCATGAGACCGTTACACTCAGTGAAGAGTGTAATCTAATTATTCAAAAAAGCTTCCTAAAAAGTTAAAAGATCCTGGTAGTTTTACTATACCTTGTGCTATTGGCGAAAAGTTTTTTTTTTTAAAAGCCTTATGTGATCTAGGAGCTAGTATTATTTTTAATGCCTCTATAAATTTTTAAACGTTTAGATTTAGGAGAGATTTGCCTTACTATTGCAACTCTTTGGTTAGCTGATCAATCAATAACTTATCCTAAATAAGTTATAGAAGATGTATTGGTGAAAGTGGATAAATTTATTTTTCTTGTAGACTTTATTGTATTAGATATGGACTAAGATAAAGAGATTCCTATTATTTTGGGGAGACCATTTCTTGTAATAGGGAGAGATGTGATAGATGTACAAAAAGGGGAATTAATAATAAGAGTAAATGATCAAGAAATAACATTTAATATAGCAAAAGCTATGAAATATCCTGCCATAGAAAAAGATAATTAATGTTTTAGAATGGAAGTTACTGATTATCTAAGTAATAAGCTATTTAAGGGAATGTTTGAAGAAAAATTAAGGCAAGAAGAGTATTTTTAGAATGAGAATGAATTAAAAAAAGAGAATTTAAATTATGTTCAGGACAAATTTGAAACTTTAGACCTTTTGGAGAATGATAATAAAAATTTTATTCCTTCAAGTATAAACCACCTGAACATGAACTGAAATTATTACCTACCCATTTAAAATATGTGCTTTTAGGAGATTCATCTACATTACCTGTTATTATATCTTCTGATTTAACTGATATTCAAGAGCAAAAATTAGTAGAAATGTTGAAAAGATATAAGAAGGTTTTTGGATGGACTTTAGCAGATCTTAAAGGAACCAGTGCTTCAATTTGTATGCATAGAATTCTATTAGACGAACAATATGAACCTAAAGTTGATCCTCATAGGAGATTAAACCCAATAATGGAAGTTGTTAAAAAAGAAATCTTGAAATGGTTAGATGCTGGAATTATATATCTTATTTTAGATGGTGCTTGTGTAAGTTTGATTCACTATGTTTCAAAGAAAGGAGGAGTGATAGTTGAAGTAAATGAGAAAGTTGAATTAATTCTAATAGGACAAGTTACTGGCTGGCGAATTTGTATAGACTATAGAAAATTAAATATGGCCACTTGAAAAGATCATTTTCCTTTACCATTTTTGGACCAAATGTTGGATAGATTGGCTGGAAAAAAAATTACTGCTTTCTAGATGGATATACCGGGTATCACTAAATTTTGATTGCTCCTGAGGATCAAGAGAAAATAACATTTACAAGCCCTTATGAAATATTTGCTTTTCGTAGAATGTCTTTTGGACTATGTAACACACCTGCGACATTTCAAAGATTTATGAAGTCAAATTTTAGTAATTTAATTGAACATGGAATGGAAGTATTTATGGATGATTTTTTTGTATTTAGAACTTCATTTGAATTATGTTTAAATAATTTAGAAAAATTTCCGGAACTATGTGAAAAAATTAACTTAGTGATAAATTGGGAAAAATGTCAATTTATGGTTGGAAGTAGATCCAGCAAAAATTCAAGTTATTACAAAATTACTGCCTCCTACTACTGTTAAAGGGGTAAAAAGTTTTCTAGAACATGTTGGTTTCTACATGTGTTATATAAAAAAATTTTCAAAAATTACTAAGCCATTATGCCAACTTTTAGAAAAGGATACAAAATTTATTTTTAATGAGGAATACATAAAAGCATTTGAACTATTGAAAAAAAAATTAATTACTACTCCTATAATTATTCCATCTGATTGGAAAAAACCATTTAAAATAATGTGTGATGCTAGTGATCATGCCATTGTAGTTGTTTTAGGACAAAGGTATAATAAAGTTTTTAAACTAATATATTATGCTAGTAAAACTCTAAATGATGCTCAAATTAATTACACCACTACTGAAAAAGGTTATTAGCTATTGCCTATGCCTTTGACAAGTTTAGACTTTACTTAATTGAAGCTAAATGTATATTGCATACAGACCATTTATCTATCAAATATTTCATACAAAAGAAAGATGTAAAACCAAGATTAATTAGATGAGTACTTCTGTTGCAAGGGTTCAATTTTGGGGTTGTAGATAGAAAAAAAAATGATAATCAAATAGCTGATCATTTGTCTAGACTAGAACAAGAAATATTAATTGATTTTGCAAATGAAATTTTGGAAACTTTCCCTGTTGAATGATCTCGACTGTTTATATGCAACAGTATAACAATGTATGTGATTATATTCACCACTTTTCTTTCCTACTTTACAACAGCACCGAAAACTTGATACTGAAGAAAATAAAAATTCTACTTTTTAATATATATATATATATATATATATAT
>JXCR01111723.1:0-20560 GCA_002079205.1 Phalaenopsis hybrid cultivar | reverse complement strand
AATCTAATAATACAACGAAAGCAAGAACCAGGAGTGGATCATAGTGTTGATAATGAAATGCATACCACTTCTGAAACCCTGCGTCTCTTGTATTTCATTTTTTCAATTCGGCGTCGCCAGTTTCACGAACCCGACAAGGCAAAATAAAAAACCGGACGCCCTGACAAAATTAGGCACGCCACCCCAATCCGTAGCCTGATCAACGTTGATGAGCTGTGGGGTTTTCTGCAGCGGCAAGCCGGGAAGTTTATGCACGCGCGGCGATCGGGAGAAAGGATAGGAGATGAAGACAGTATGAGATGCAGGGTAAAATTTAGGCTCAGAATTATCGGATTCCCCGAGAACGATCGGGAGTAAGTGTCGGGGTTTAGAGGTCAGACGAAGCAATCAATCACAACATATGCCACGGGCATAGAACGAGAATGGATAGTGAAGTACATGTGTAAGAACAGGGATAAATACCAAGAGAAATGAAGCGAATTTTACTCATATCCTCTCAAAATTGCACTCTTAAGAATAAATAATTGTACGGAAAAATTATCTATCTGGACTCCACGCGTAGCTTTACATGTGAATTCCATCAATATGTAACCACGTGTGTTACATCACGGAGGTTGTTGGGGGGGGGTTTACCTCACTTTTGGTTGAGGTCTAGATACTTCTTTAGTAGCCTAGGTCTACCTATAAGATTTTCCTACTGACTAGTCTTAGAAAACTAGAAAAGTACATTCACCATTAGAAACTCAAAACTCCTCTTTTTACTCAACTTGAAGTTCCACATATTGATCCTAACCTCTTACAATTAGTAGGTAAAATCATTATGAAGAAACTCAAGAAGAGTTCCTATAGGACTACTTGGCCTTAGGATTGACCCTGGATGTTGGTTTGGAGTTAAGGTACACAATACCCTCACAATACCCTGGCTAAGACCAATACATGGGGACCCAAAATAGAGATTTCATTGATCCATGGTTCATTTAGAATGAATATCTATCCAATTCTACTTGAAGTCTGAATTATCAACCAATCAGACTTTTATAATGGTTCATTTAGAATGGATATCTATCCAATTCTACTTGAAGTCTGAATTTAGAATGGATATCTATCCTCATTTACAAAATAAATTCTTTCAAAGACAACTAGAATAGACCTAAGAGAACCTACTAACCATTATAAAAGTCTGAATTATCAACCAATCAGATAACACTTGATGAGGGCACATCCTAAGAAGTTCCTTGAATCCTTCCCAAGCTTCATAAATTTACTCACCTTCATACTTGCAAAATGAAGTGATATCGTTCCTCAAATTTTTCATTTTTGAAAGCGGGAAATACTTAGCTAGGAGTTTCTAGGTTATCACTCCATGTTCTAATTGATTCAGGTGCTAATGAATTTAACCACCTTATGGCTTTGTCCCTTAAGGAGAAAGGGAAAAGCCAGAGCCTAACAACATGATTGGAAACACTATTATAGCGAAAAGTGGCACAGAGTTCTAAAAAACTCGTTAAGTGCAAGTTTGGATCCTCAAATGGGTTTCTCCCAAAGTGTTTGTTCTGCACCATTTGACGATAACAAGTTTCAGTTCAAATGTGTTAGCTTCTACGATAAAAGTCTGAATGCTTAAGTGAATTTTATCCACCGTAAGGTTAACATAGTCTATTAATAATCTATGTGCATCATGAGTCCATGGGTTAGTTCTTGAGAATCTAAAATGGTTTGTGAGTTGTTCACAATTTCTTCTACAAGTTCATGAAGTCTTTTCTGTTTCTCAACTTTTCTTATAGTTCTCTCTAGCTCAAAATCATATGGTGTACGTCCCTTATGCCCTACACTATGCATACATGAACTAGAGAATCTATTAAGTAAAATTTACGCACAATCACATAATTTTTTTTTAATTTTTCAAAATCAGAAAAATACATTATACACAAGCAATTAACACTAAAAGTATTTCAAGTATAAGACCTAGAGGTTCAACTAAAATTCTCTTAAATTAAATACACTGTCGTTCCCCGATAAAGATGCCAAAAACTTCATATTACCTCCAGGCGCAACTACACTCTAAGGGCTCACACAAATGCACGTGTCATATCACTAATATTAGGTTTTTGAGTCTGGAATGTTGATCCCATAGGGAACAAGGGAATTAGACTTAGGAAAAGTTTTAGCCTACTAGTTTCGTTCCTAGCCTGGAATTTTGATTGGGTTAAGACTTCTTAAAACTAATCTAGTGTAACACAAACAATTTTTAAAGCTTAAATCCTACAAAATCCCAACTTAACGTAGTCGTTGGATTGGTGAATATCAAGTTATAAAGTTACCCTCCCTTATAATGATTTAAGCAGAGTATATGAAATGTAAAGTGTTAATTGTAAACGTGGCTAGTAATAAATAGGCACAAATCTCTTATTTACCTTCTTCTGAGTGCATAAAGAAGATTAGTTAAAACAACTTTAGTTCCTTAAATCTCATTTTGTACCCATCAAAGAATATTTCCCTAACATTTACATCTACCTACGAAGCATTTCCCTATACTCCACAGTTCAATGTGACTAACATAGTTGATTTTACCATAGCTTTCCGAAGTCATTATGATTCACAACACATTTAACATTTTACTTGGTGAGAATGAAAATTAAATGAAGATATGAAAATTAATCATAAAATTAAGTAATTAAAAATAATTATGAAAACATTTTGCACTCCTACACATCCTACTCAATCATCATAAGGTAAGGTAAAAAGTACTACTCAGAAAGCATGAAGAACATACCACAAAACTTCATTGAAAATAAGAGAATTCCACTAAATGATGTGTTTAAGGAGATACAACAAATGAAATACACAAGCATTTATCTTCCTCTTCTTTACAATAACCTGAAGATGCTCCACCAAATGCTTTCCTGCTGCTGCTCCATAAATATTTCCCTTTTCTCAACTTAAGAGGAAGAAGGAACACAAGTTTACAACACTCACAACCTTTCCCATACTTTACAACTCAATTTTCACCAATATACTCAAAATAATCCTAACCTAGTCCTGCCTACATCAATCCCTCAAAAACCTCTAATGCTTCCCCTTTATAGACTCATAAACAAAAACCTAAAAGCCCCAATGACCATCTGCACAACTTCCCACGATAAGTGGTTAAACTACTCAAAACTACCTCAAATAGTTGCTGGCGCCTAGGCGCCAATCTCTTGGTTTGCTAAGAATGCAGTGGCGCCTTGCCGCCTAAGGGTGTGGCTCCTAGGCACCATTATCGCGGCACCTTGGTGTCAAGTGGGTGGCACCTATGCGCCATCCTCTCGGTTTGCTAGAGTTGAGACTGGCGCCTAAGCGCCCAGGGGTCCGGCGTCTAGGCACCACTGCCAGTCTCCTTGTGCTCTTTTGCTCCAAATCCCCTTCACATTGGTTCACTTTTAACACCTATTGTATCTGCAAGAAAAACACAAAAACACGTTTCTTTGAACTACAATTTGTAAAACAATAAAAGAATTTAAGCATTCTTTTCTACACGTCAATGTGCCAAAAAATAATTTTGTTTATAAAACCTAAATAATATCAATACAAATAAAAAATTTATTCATTTTATCCCATCTTAATTGAGTTATGAAAAACTTAAATTTGGCTCAAGAAAAATTGAAATTATAGCATTTTTCTTATTATCAAATTAATAAAAGAAAAAAAAAATTATCAATAAATTTATGATAACTAATTATTATCCACAAAATATAAAATGTATGCAAAAATTTAAACCTTCACTATTAAACATGGCATCTCAAAATTCTCAAAAATAAGTTTAAAAACATTTTTATTTTTAATTTAGAGATAATTATATATGTAGAGCATTCAAAATTTTGCTATTAATAAAACTAATGTGTAATTTTTTAAAACTATCAAATCGATTGCGCTCGCTTTGCGTTTCCCGGTTACCAATTCCTTCTTATGCCCTATATCTCAGTTTCGCCGTGTCATCGTCTTCCAGACACCACCGCCGGCCGCCAAGGCATCGCCGCTGCCAATTTTACCCGGTGTTCCCCGTACTCTGAATACCTCTCACTCTTCCGTTCTTCTGTCTTCTCCTTCTCGCGCCGCAGCAATCGGCCCTCCTCCCCCTTCCCTTCCTCCTGTCCACTCTCGCATTCAAGTACCGTCGCCACTGCCGCTGCCCGCCGCTTCCTCCGCCACCTCTTCCGTCCATCCACTGTATCTTACAACGCTTTAATCAACTCTCTTCTCCTTGCCAACCACACTACTGCTGCTTCTTCAGCCTTCCTCGCGCTTCTTTCCTCCGGTCTCCGCCTCACTACCACCTCTTTCACCATCTTCCTCAAACTCATCCTCAACTCCACTCGTGCTAGTCGGTTCGATGACGCCTATTCTCTCCTTGACAGAATGCTCCATTATGGTCCCCTACCTGATGCCATCACTTACTCTACCTTCATTGCTGCGCTATCCCGTGCTGGAAGAATCTCGGAAGCTGTAGGTATTCTTGACTTCATGCTTGAAAAAAAATGCAGCCCCACACCCCAGGCATGTACTTCTCTCATCCATGGTTATTGTTCTCAAGGAAAGGTCAAGGAAGCAAAGCACTTTCTGGGTTTGATTGAAAATTATGGGTTTGCTCCAGATACCTTCATTTACACAGTACTGATTGACGCTTTGAGTAGACATGGTGAATTTGATGAGGTAGAAAAGATTTTGGGTGAGAGCCAGTCGAAGGGTTGGAAGCCAGATGAGGTCACTTACAACGTTTATATGAATGGTCTTTGTAAAGCTGGAAGGATTGGCGAAGCATTTGGACTTTTGAATGATATGAGATGCAATGGTCTGCTTCCAAGTTTGGAAACTTTGAATATACTCTTCGATTGTTTGTGCAGAGATTGTAAGTTACTGGAGGCAATGAAGATATTGGAAAAGAGTTCAGAATTGGATTGGTGCCCGGATATTGTTTTCTACAACACTATAATGAGTAGATTTCTTGATCGTGGTTGGTCTACTAATGTTCTGTTGTTCTTTAGTAATATGGTCAAGAGGGGGATTGAACCAGATGCATGTACCCTTACACTGATAATTCGGAGTGTGTTTTCAGCCGGAAAATTTCAGCTGGCTAGATATTTGATCAATGAAATTTGGAGTTTTGGTCCTGATGTTCTAGCATTCAACACATTGCTTCATCAGTTTTACCTATTTGGAGAAAACAAGGAGGTTATAAATCTGTTTTCTGACATGATTCAGAAGAACATGACTCCAAATAAGTTCACCTACTGTATTGTGATTGATAGTCTTTATAAGGAAGAAAGGATTGAAGAGGCTATTGAGCTTGTACATGGGACCATTAGAGATGATTTCATGCAGGATTTGGTTAGTCGTCTGTTACGTTGGTTGGCTGGTGGTCAGAAGTTGGGGGAAATTCTAAAGCTGTTTCAAAAATTGGGGAAGGATTCTGTCATAGATTTTGCATGTTTCAATTCATTAATTCTATCATGTTGCAAGGCAGGTATATGCCAAAGTCATGAATTTTACAGACTTTCTATAATTATTGAAAAAATTCTTGGAATTATGTAGCATATCCTTAAAGATATCTGTCCCTTTTAATCAGAAGGAGAGATTTCTTGTGAGAGTTAGCTTTTCCCTCATTGGAGTTATCATGGTATAATGATGGTTACGCTGCATTGAGGTGAATATATTGTGCCCTATTTGAAGAGGCTTTGATTAATAGTGGGTATGAATATTATTTTCATGTAGGTCACTTTCTAATTGAATGTCCAATAAGATATAGATTTTCAACATTGAAGCCTCCATATCTTCGTTTTGGATTTTGTTTTTTGCTTCAAGTATTATTTGCTTTATAATGATTCCATATAGTGCAAAATAGGATTCATGATATGCATCTTTTACTTTTTAATTTTAAGGTAATCCCCTCTTAAAGCTATTGAAAACCAGCAAAATGTGATGGGTTAAGCATTATAGGAATCCACCTCTACCTTCATTTAAATTTTCCTTCTGCAACAATTAAAGAAAAAAACCGTGAAATTAAAATAATTGTTGATTTTACATTTGGCTTATTTACAACTTATAATGAGTTCAATAGTAACATATTATAAATTTAAACAATTGGTATTTTTGCTTAATGTGTCAAATAATTTCCATGATTTTGATCTCAAGGCTCACATATGGTTTTCGAGCTTGCTTTGCTAAGTGATTCAGTATACTATGCGTAGGTAATTCAAGAAGTGGGCCTTAATAGCTCTTCAATGTTAAAAAATATGTTGGTAATAATTCTGAAATAAATTTAGGTAGCTTGGTCATGTTTTCAGAGGGTAGATGATTCATGGCAAGAATTGGAGATAGTATTTCTTTCTAATATCTATGTAACATTTATGTTTTTTTTAGGAGAGATTTTTGTTGTACTTCGGGTCATTGATTTCAACTATCGAAATAAATTTCCAAAGTAGAGATTGATTAAACCTCTTTATTCTTAAAGATAAAGAGTAAAAGCTTTATATACAAGTAATTATAAGTAGAAAATGTAAGAGTAAGTAAATAATATGTTGTATTAATGAAATCCCAACAATAATTCAATTGGGAAGCAGAAACAAAATGATAGAAAAGAAATTAGAAGAACAACTACATTAAGTAAGGATTACCTCAAAAATAATAGAGTACAATTGGAAATTTTATTATAAATTAAAAAATTTCAAATAAAATACTACTAATAAAAAGTCTAATGTTATAATAACGACCCATCCGATAACCTAATAGAACATGTTATATGAAAAAAATATAATAAATGTTTGACAATTTTAAATCAATAAGCAACTTTTATTTATTAAAGCATAAATAATAACATATTAGGACATGCAATATAAATAATAAAAGATTAATGATTACTATGTAAAATCCATGTAATAGTGTCATCAAATCATTATATTATTCAGTACAATTCTAAACTTTTAGGCATTCTACATATGTATGCTTGATATTTAAACAGTACAATTCTTGTCTTTTGACCTATTTATAGCTTTTAGGCATTCAACATGTTTATGCTTGATATTTAATAATAAAAAATGATTATTTGAAATATAGGCATTCTACATATGTATGCTTGATATTTAATAATAAAAGTTGATTATTTGAAATTTGGATGGGCATACAAAAATTATTAGCATGATCTTGCAAGTAGAGATGTCTCTCTTTTCTATGAATAATGTAACTTTTTTCTAAATGTTGGCCCAAATTCAAAATATTACCTATCATGTTTGGTACATTGTTGACATTAGAAGTAAATCGATGTGTGCATCTTTCAATTGGATCATAATTTTGCTTTTAATCTTCATCAGCACCTTTAATGGGAAATAAGTGTGTGCGGGTGAGAGCATCGAGAAGAGTTGATGCAATGGTAGTATGATTTCCATGCGGTCATCCATGCTTCTCTGCATTTCTGGCACCCCAACATTGGTGCACTGTGTTGCCATAAATGAGGGCAAGCGTTGAGTTGCTGGATTTAACTTTGGCAAGGTCACTGGTAGCATCTTTAAACCCACCCTTTCAGGGTACCTGTAACTGCAACTAGCAACGAATAATTAAAAGTGATCCGGGTTCTGTCCTCCACACCTGGGCAACCCCTAGGGCAAGAATTTGTCTCACTAAGACCTCTTATGTGTAGCTAACTATTAATGGGGATATCATCCGTAAGGAGTCTCCACCAAAAAGTATGCTCAAACAGATAAGAATCTTATTCTGAGCCTATTATGTCTTGCTGGTCGACTCCTCAAGATTTACCTGACATATCACTTGATCGTGAGATCAAGATCATCATGGATCTAGTTTCATGTATCACATTAATTTCTAAAACAACATATTGAATGATAACTATTGAGTTCCAAGATCTTAAAGTTTAGTTGTAAGAAATATTTGTCAGAGGATTTATTAGGCCCAATGATACATTTTTCGTGAGCACGAGTCTTATTTGTGAATAAGAAAGATGAAAGCATTAGGATCTGCTCGACTAACAAGAGTTGAATAAGATGACGATGAATAATAATTATCTTTTTACCTCATATAGACTATTTGATTGAATAATTACAGGGTTTTATATTCTAAAGTTTAGGTACCATTAGTTTAAGATTAAAATGATAATGTGTTTAATACTACTTTTAGATATTGATATGACACACTATAAAATTCTGGTAATGCCATTTAGATTTATTAATGCCACCTTTATGAACTTTATAAATAGAAACTCTAAATCTTGTTGAGATCATTGTATGATTGTATTTATTGATGATATCTTGATATATACTAAAAGTAAAGAGCATCATATCTGAAATCTCATAACAGCATTAAATATTCTTCAAAATAATAAGCTTAATATAAAAAATTCTCCAATGAAGCTAAAATTTTTTTCTATCCTTTTAAGCTCAGGGCAATATTGATTTCGTTAATGTCACGGTTTGTTATAAGAGATTTGTAGTGTTTTTTTTAATCTAGTTAGCTGTTATAAGAGATTTGTTGAAGATTTTATTATTATTATTATTTTTGCTATACTTTTTATTAGATTGGCTTAGAAGTCTTGTTAATTTTGTGTGATCCTATGATCAAAGTTTTCAGAAGCCCAAAATTTTTTGTGTTAGCTTTTATACTCACCATTCATTCTAGCATCGATGGATCTTGTTATAGTAATGCTTCACGTCAATGCTATATTGTTTTCTTATGTAGCATGACAATGAGGACTTGGATGCATGGTTATGTAACACGAGAAGATAATTACTTATGCCTCTAGAGAATTAAAGAATCATAAGAAAACTATCCAGGCACGTGATCTGGAGCTAACATAAACTGCATTTGTTTAGAAGATATGAATGCATTTTTTATATGGATGTAGCTGTGAAATATTCACTGATTATCAAAATTTGAAGTATATTTTCACATAGAAGGTGATGACTTGAGCTCATTAAAATTATAATTTGGATATACATTATCATCCAGGAAAAACAAATATAGTTGTTGACACATTAAGCAGAATGACAGATGGCAGTGTTAACTGGGTAATTACACACCAAAAGGAATAACTAAAGATATGGAGCGTTTGTAATTATTAGTAGTGGCATTAATTGATAAAAGCTTTACATGCTGAATCAATTGTTAATTCAACCAATTTTGAAAGATAGAATACGAGATTCATTGCTACATAATGCAGACTTTCAAAAATATAAGATCAACTGAATGCAGGTCAGATGGAGAAGTTTAAGATTGATAAATAAAAGATGTACACGAATAGAATCTATAACTCCTAAGTGAATGATATAGTTGTAGCGCGTTAAGTAGGAAGGCAGGTGGCAGTGTTAACTGGGTAATTACACACCAAAAGGAATAACTAAAGATATGGAGCATTTGCAATTATTAGTAGTGGCATTAAATGGTAAAAGCTTTATATGTTGAATCAGATGTTAATTCAACCAATTCTAAGAGATAGAATACGAGATGCATTGCTACATAATGCAGAGTTTCAGAAATTATTAGATCATTTGAATGCAGGTCAGATGGAGAAGTTTAAGATCGATAAAGAAAAGATGTACAAGAATAGAATTTGTAATTCTGAAACGAATGATTTATAGAAAGAAATTCTACATGAAGCACACTATTCATGAGTTACGATACATCTAGGAAGCAAAAATATGTCTCAAGAGCTCAAATGTCTATTTTAGTGGCCATGGTTGAAGTGTAATGCATCAAAATTTGTGGAAAAGTGTTTTGCTTGTCAAATGGTTAAGGTTGAGCATCAGAAGAATAGTAGTTAGTTACAACTATTGCCTATAACAAAGTGGAAATGGGAGAATATTGCTATGGATTTCATGATTGGGCTACCCAGATCAAAATAAGATCGTGATGTATATGCGTAATCATTGATCGTTTGACCAAGTCTGCTCATTGCTTGCTTATCAAACATAAATATTCTATAGATAAGCTGACCAAAATTTATGTATATGAAAAAATACGACTTCATGGATTCCCAAAGTCAATTGTATCAGATCGAGAAAATAGATTCATATCTAGTATGTAGAGGAAAGTTTAAGAAGCTTTGGTTACTCAACTGACATTTAGTACAAATTTTCATCTCCAGCTACACGATCAATCAGAAAGAACAAATCAAATCTTAAAAGATTTGCTTTAACTTTATGTTCTTGATTTTGGTGGAAATTGGGAAATGTACATTCCTTTGATAGAGTTTGCCTACATAATAACTTTTAGACCTCTATTGGTATGACTTCTTATGAAGTTCTTTATGGAAGAAAATGCAGGACACCTCTTTGTTGGGCAAAAACTAGTGAAAGAAAGATAATTGATGTTGAGTTAGTTAATGAAACTACTTAGAAGATTTAATTGATTCGTGTCAGACTGAGAGCAGTTAAAGACAGACAAAAAAAGTACTATGTTGCTAAGCACCGACGATTTGAATTTGAGATAGGAGAATTTATTTTCTTGAAGTTCGGACCGATATGTTAAACAGCTTCGACAATTTGGAAAGTTGAGCCCATGATATATTGATCTATATGAGATCATGGAGAACATTGGGAATGTGGCTTACAGGCTTGCTCTATCGACACATGTATGAAATACATAATGTGTTTCACATTTCTTTACTGAGAAAATATAGTACTGATAAGGCTAGTAAACTTTTCACGGATCCCATAAACATTCGGACTAATCTGACCTTTATAGAAGAATAAAAAAGGATTATAGACTATGATGTGAAGCGGCTTTGAAGTTGAGAGATTCATTTTATTCGTGTACTATGGAAGCTTGGTACAAAAACATATGCTACTTGGAAAAAGGAGTCATAATTGATGCTAAGTTAATTAATGAAACTACTTAGAAGATTTGATTGATTCGTGTCAGTTTGAGAGCAGTTCAAGACAAACAAAGAAAGTATTCTGGTGCTAAGCATCAATTAGTTGAATTTGAAGTTGGAGAATTTATTTTTTTGAAGGTCGGTTTGAAGAAAGGTGTTAAACATTTTGGACAGTCTCGAAAGGCTAGCCCATGATATATAGACCTATATGAGATCATGGAGAAGATTGGGAAAGTGACTTACTGGCTTGCCCGACCGGCTCATGTGCATGAAATACCTATTGTGTTTCATATCCCTTTACTGTAAAAATATAACACTGATGAGGCTAGTAAGCTCTTCACAGATACCATAGACATTTAGACTGATCTAACCTTTATAGATGCATCAGAAAGGATTATAGACTATGATGTGAAGCAGTGTAGAAGTTGAGAGATTCATTTTATTTGTGTACTATGGAAGCTTGGTATGGAAACATATGCTACATGGAAAAAGAAATCATAAATGAGCGAATCAATTAAGGCATGAACTATGCTCTTGTACATTAAATTTTGAGGACAATTTTTATTCAAAATTTTTACAAGGAAGGGAGATCGCAATAAAACTTTTTTATACTTTTAAATTTTCTTAAAAAAAAGAATTTATTGTTACAACCCATGCCTCATAGGCATTGATAAAAAAGTCTCCCATCACCCCTGTGAGTGTATATGAGAATTATCCGTCGTCTCCTCTCATTCAAATCCACCACACACAAAAGGCGAGTGAGAGGGAGTAGAGAGAATGACAAAGGGAAAGAAATCAGGGAAGAAGAAAAAGAGGGAAAGAAGCAAAAAAAAAAAAAGAAGAAGAGGAAGAGGAAGATGAAAGAAGGAATAAATAGAGGAAGTGGGAGGTAGAGACGCTCAGTTTGGAGTGGCTTCTATTGGCCAAACTGAGTGTAAGAATGAAATGGGAAGAACTTTTGGTGTGTGGGTTATGTATGTGTCCTATGCACAAAGAAAGGAAGGAGGTCCTTGCAAACTTGAGGGGCTTTTGTGAGCTCCTTCGTGCCTCGAGCGCAGAAATTGGTTCTACAGTAAGGAGAAAGGGTGTTTTATGACTTCAGGTAAGCATTTTAAACAGAAAAATTGGGATTTGAATTGTTATTATAGTTGATATTATAATGTGATGGGAAAACTCTCTTTCTCTTTTTCACAATTGTGAACATATATTACATTGTTATACTATTTAGATAAGGAATAACTCTAATATAACAATGATCTTGTAATAAGATCTCTTATAATGAGGTAGTCTAATATCAAATTTCCTAATATATAAAAATTCATAATAATCAAGGTTCAAATTTATTACTTTCCATAACACTCCCCCTCATACAAGAGCATAGATTTTTATCATGCTTAGCTTGTTATAAGTATAAGAGACTCTAGTTCCATTAACTGTTTTGACACATTTGTTTGAAACAAAAGAGCTTTAGCCATCTCAAGAAGTATTTTTCCTTTAAGCTACCACATTTTGGGATGAAATATTAGCACATGATGATTGGTGAAGCATTCTGTTTTATCACATCCTATTAATTTTCTATAGTAACAATTTATCATGAATTACCTACAAAAAAGAAGTATTAGTAAAATTTGTTTATAATTTAATATTGATAAAATGTTAAAGCGAAGTTAAATATAAGACATTTTCTTTTTATCTCTATACAAAGCTAATACGACCCATTGTATGGGGATATGTTTATTTCTTAGTATTATTAGTATTCTTTGCTGCTTTTTCTTGCAATAATTACATATATTATATTAGTATAAGTACTACTTAAAATGTTAAATTATACTTCTTGCTTGATCCTCAGGTTTTGACCTATTTCTTTAATTGGACAACTATCTCAACACTCAGCCTTCAAGCTTGTCTTTTGAATGCACCATTTAACGCCAATAGATCGTAAAATCTAATGTCCTATGTGGCCAACAAATTCAAATTTTGACTACAAAATTAATTATAGATAAAAATATTTATTTAGCAAGATAATAATATCATAAATTTGTTTGATTCATGAATTTACCTCAATTTGTGCTAACATCTTCTTCTTGAAGGGCTTCATGCCTTTATTCCTCCAGTCAGAGAATTACAAGGGCACTGAAGTTCGCTCTTTGACAATGACATATTTATATGACACAAGTAAATTAAACGCGAGGATGTTGCAAGGTATTCCATTGTCATTAATTTCATTGTGAACTCGTGTCCCTGGTGGTAATTTCTGAAGGTCTGCACAGGCTGTATGCTCCCTATGTCTCACTGGAGCTCCTTGTTCATCTAAAAAAGATAGATAAAATAAAAAAAAAATTAGTAAAAAATAGCTTATATGAACAACATTTATAATTGATACGGTTACACCACATAATAGAAAGCCAAATCCCACCTTCTGACTTTGGTGCATATTGTTCGGTGTAATCTTGTTCCTCTAACTCACTATGCAATGGAGTAGACAATGTTTCCTGTGGTTTGCTACTTATTCCTTTGTTTTATCCATCTCTGGAAATTACCTTTTTTGCATGTCTTAGTAGTGAACCGCGAGTCATTTCTATAAATTAAAATGAAACAAATGAGACTATGAATCATAAATTATAATTAAAATAAGAACATTAAATTGTAGCCATATTCAAATGAAACACTTATAATTCTTAAGGTTACACCACACAAGAAAGCAAAATCTCATCTTCTGGTCATGGTGCATGTGGTTCGTTGTAATCTTGCTACTCGGACTCTCCAACCAGTGGAGTTGACTGTGTTTCTCTTGTTGTGCTACTTGTTACCTGCTTAACCCACCTCTAGAAATTTCACTTTAAAGACATTTTGCTGATAAACCACCAGCCATTCCTATAAATCAAAATGAAACAAAATAAGACTAGAAATAATAAAATGCAAATTAAAATAAGAACTTCAACTTTTAGCCTTATTTAAACTAATCACTTATATTTCATAAAGTTACACCACATACGAGAAAGTGAAACCCCATCTTTTACCTATGATGTATGTGGTTTGTTGTAATCTTGCTCATCGAATTCACCAAGCAATGGGGTAGACTGTGTTTCATATGCTCTGCTAATTGTTCTCTTGTTGAACCCAACACTTTTTGGACGTCTTCTGATGAACTACTAGCTATTCCTACAAATTTAAATGAAAGAAATAAGACAAACAATAATAAAGTGCAAATTAAAATAGGAACTTTAATTTGTAGCCTTATTTAAACTAAGCACTTATAATTTATAAGGTTACACCACATACTAGAAAGCAAAACCCCATCTTTTGGTCGTGAAGCATATGGTTCGTTGTAATCTTGCTTATCAGACTTGAAAGCAGTGGAGTAGATTGTTCTTTTTTGTGTCATGCTACCAATTCCATTGCTTAACCCACCTCTAAAAATTATACTTTTTGTTCTTTATGGTTTGTTGTAATCTTGCTCATCAGACTTGACAAGCAGTGGAGTAGATTATTCTTTTTTGTGTCATGCTACCAGTTCCATTGCTTAACCCACTTCTAAAAATTATACTTTTTGGACGTCTTACTGATGAACCTTCAGCCATCCCCACAAATTAAAATGAAACATATAAGACTAACTGTGATTTATAGACTTATTTAAACAAAGCACTTAAAATTCATGTTACTCTAGAAACTAGAAAATTAAACCCCATCTTCTGGTCATGGTGCATGTGGTACGCTGTAATTTTGCTCTCGAACTCAACATGCAGTCATGATGCATGTAGTTCACTGTAATCTTGCTCATCAGACTCAGCAAGCAATGAAGATTGTGTTTCCAATGTATGGCTATCGAAACAGTTCATTTGGANCTAACAAAGATTAAGGTGAATGACTTTGAAATAAACTGGTCCAATCTCAAAGTTGGGTGGCACGACCGGAAAGAAGTAAAGGTGAATCAATTCCTTTTATTGTTGCCTGGTTCCTGTGGATGAGTAGAAACAACACAAAACATGAAGACAAATATAATCAATATTCCAAGGTTACCAGAAACTGTGCTTCTTACTTAAATAAGTTGATTCAATTCAACAACTTCCCTAATATTAGTATGCCTTAGATCATTGTGACTAGNCCATATCTTGTACTCCTCGTTTATCAGCCGTTCCTCAATCTCCCCTCGGAAATCGTCTTCATCCTTGGCCATGTCTGCTCTGCTTCACAGAACCTTTCGAATCGCCGCTCACCTGCAAGAAAAAAACCAAGTAGATATGCTCTCGGCGTTCCTCGATCGCATTTTATACGAAGCCAGTGTTAGGAGGGGACTTTAGAAAACTAGGAGGGAACGACATAAGGTTTAGGCCTTTTAGGGCTGCTTTCCCTCAACCCTCTCAAAAAAGTATGGAGTTCAGGATAATCCATCATAGTTCATTTTATTTATTGTTCCTCCACTGTTGTTTACGGTGGATCGTAGCTAGGGGTGTAAACGAGTGCTCGCTCGTGTTCGGCTCGTTTATATTTCGAGCTCAAAAAGTGTGTTCGTGTTTGGCTTGTTTGCTTAACGAATCGAACACGGGTTGTTTACCAACAAAGAGTGTTTTTAACAACCCTAATCATGTAGCCATAATACATAAGACAATAAGAGTTTGAGCAAGATTTAAAAATTATTATTTATATTAAAACATCATTTGAATCTAATTTAATAATTTTTATTCTATTTTCTTAATCAATATTTTAATTGATTATAAATCTTTGTAGCCTTGCAGTCAATTAGATTTTTTAAAATACTACTTAGTGTATATATATATATATATAGTATTTCGAGCCAAAACGAGTCGAACACGAACGAACACATCTTAGTTCGTGTTCGGCTCGTTAACTTATCGAACGAAATTAACGAGCCGAACACGAGCTTCTTAATGAGCCGAACACGAGCTGTTCGCGAACAACGAACCGTTTTGACAGCCCTAATTGTGACCAGAAGACAACACAAGATTGAGAAAATCTTTTGGCAACCTCTTGACCAGTATATCATGAAGATTAATACTGATGGTAGTTTTTCTGAATGGGGTGCTGGGGTAGGGGGGTTTTTAGGGATTCCTCTAGCAAATGTTTGTTGTTCTTTCATGCCCCTACTAAGGCCCAAGATGCTCTGGAGGCTGAACTTATTGCAGTTTTCCGGGCTTTAATTTTTTCCTTAAAAGCTGCATGGTATAAACTTTAAATTGAGGTGGACTTTCTACAAGTCATCAATTTTCTAAATTCTGAGCAGCTGTCCTCTTGGCACCACATTCATTGAAAACAGAAAATCTGGAATCTCAATAAGTTCATTAAATTCAATATAACATTTATCTACATAGAAGGAAACCAACCTGCAAATTGGCTAGCCAAACAAGGGCTTTATACCAATTCTATATCTGTTGCAACAAGGCCCCCCACTCCTCTTGTTCTCCTACTCCATGGTGATAAAATGANGAGCCGAACACGAGCTTTTTAACGAGCCGAACACGAGCTGTTCACGAACAACGAGCCGTTTTGACAGCCCTAATCGTAGTTGTTGTCTGAATACAGTTTAAGCCGAGACTCCAAACATAATGTTCTCTCGTAATCTCTAGTGGTATTTAACTAAGAAGGATTTATTAGTTAATACTAATAGTTTAAATTTGAATTTAATCAATATTATGATTATTGAATTTTATAAATCGTAGTGTGTACTAAATTTATTAAATATTCTTATGAATTATTTGGAAATTTCTTCATAATTCAATTTTATTTTATGTATTGTTATTTTTTAATTATATGAATCGTTGATTAAAATTTCTCACACTGATTGTATATCTCAATGAATGAATTCGCTAAAAAAAAGAGTCATGAAGATGGGTTCATCAAACGAAGCAGCCAAGTCTAGCCTATCGTAGACTTAATAATTGAGCTTAAGGTTAGGTGCTTTTCATGATCTAGGAGAACCCTCTTAATTCAATGCAATACATAATTCTCTGAAGCATTATAGTGGGCACACCCTCATCGAAGAAAAATAATCACCATCCTTAATGTCACCCTAATTTACATTTGCATTAGACCAGCAAACTAACTAGATTGGATAGGTCTGTTACAACCGTAGAAGCCTCTCGGTCCATGCCGCTAATGATCAAATGACTCCTCCACAAACTAACTGATGGTTTGAGTACAATTCAGTATTAAGGTTTAAGGGTGTCAATTATCTAAGCCAAACTTGGTTCATGCCTAGCTTTGGGCTTGGCTCATCTGCCAAATGACAAACTCAAACTCAATTTGGAGCTTTAATCAACCTCAAAGAGCAAGCTCGAGCTTGCATCACAACAAGAATAGTAGTCTAGTGAGTCGACTTATGAGATTAAGTTGAACAAGAGATTGTTTTGGGAGTTCATTTAAGAAGGCATAGGCATGACCATTGCTGGGAGAAGAAGAGAAAACTGCTATGTGATTTCTCTAGAGAAGGTATTGATGTTGCGAGTGGCTAACTAGTTGAGTAGGCTCATGAGACAACAAGTCGAGCCTCTATAAGCTCGAATTTGAGCCCACAATTTAATAAGCTTTGACTTGTAAGCTTGTTAATGAGTCGAGTTTGGATTGGATCATGATTCAACTTGGCTTACTTACGCTTCTATAGAGAATACATATATTTTATATTTTTTGTGCTTTTTCCACATGTATTTATCATTATTTAACATTTCTATAACACTAAAAAACCTAGATCTCTACTTATAAATAAGAGATTTTATGAGAGCCCAAAGCCTTAACTCTTCCTTTCACCAATAATGTCACTGTACTTGAACTTTTTTTAGTGGACTATCATTCTCCACTTGCATCCTTTTTTCAAACATTTATATTCTATTTGAATAAAAAAGATTCAAGTATCACCTATAGATAAAATAAGATCTAACTAAGTATTATTAATTAGCATAACTTAATTATCTTAAGCATATCAAAATATAAGAGATTGTGGCATCTAATTACTCTCAACTTTCTCTCTAATCCATAGCCCTTGGCACCAAAGTGCAAGGAATCATGATAGAAGCTCAATGGAGAAGCGTCAATAAGAGTAATAAATTGTGAAGAAGAAAGTTATGTAAGAGACTTGAGGATTTTAGCTAAATTTGGCCAATGCCAAAATTTATTAAATCTTGGATTTATGGCAAAAAAATGCAGGAATGGGATTTAAGATCGTGTGAGTTTTAAAGTTTCCTTTTTGTTGATATAGTAGAATTTAAGTTAAGTTCCGCTTAAATATTTTGTTAAACCAAATAGCCCCATGAGAGGAAAGAGGAATAAAATTTTTATTTATGCCAGGGGTCGATAGTGTATATGAGTAGAATTTAGGGGATAAAAGAGCAATTCCATGCTTAAGAAATTCTCATTTATGGTGAAAGCCAAGATTGTAAATAAGTTGAATTTAGTACATAAGTGAGTAACTCTCGATTTAAATTTGATTTTTTGTTGAGTTTGTCAGTTAAAATCATGAACTTGAGATCAAATCATGGATTATAGTTGATATATAATAAATTTGTTTGAGTTTGTTAAAGCTAGATTCATTGGCTCACTAGTTTGTTATGTTATATTCAGTTCCTAAATCCCATGTCTTAATCATTTTACATTAAAACCCAACATAGTACTTTGGTTACTTAATTTAAGACTAATCCATTAGTGATAAACATAAAATGATGCACAAAAGTATGTGTGTTGTTCTAAGTAATATATAATAAACAGTGTGTCATTCCCACAAGGATACAAGTTAAATTTTAATAAGTTAGTTATTAATTTATTTTCCCCACAAAATTTTCCAATAAATTTAAAACATTTCTAAAATCTAAATGCATGCCTTACTCAAATATAAGACTTGGTTCTATATTTGCTATTGGAAAGATCAACCAATATTTATAATTCATAAAAAACTTAATTCATATAACCCTTATGTTAAAGTGAGGAAAATAAAATTATCAGTCAAGAATAATAATCTTTCATAATTTTAATAGATAACTGGAAAACCTGATTAATCTTCCTAATTTGGCATATGTTTATATTAACTGGTTAGTTATTAATTTGTTAGTTCTTAAGTAGTACATTTTTATTTGCTAGAGAACATGTTAGTTGTTTTCTAATTATCCTTTTAAGACTCAGTTAATATCATTAGATTACACTAGATTTGGAATTTAAATATAATTAATACACAACTCAATTAAGTTTGGAGAAAAACTAAACAATCATCTAATAATTAAAATATTCAAAACAAATCTTTATAATAAAAGCTAACAGTAATTATAAACTTAGATTTTGACACACTTAGCTCATCTTTTTATCGAAATAAACACAAATTGGAGAAAATCTAGTTTTAAAAATCATAAAGATATGGGCAAGTTATAAAGTTGAATGAGATTTAACTAAACTTCCTTTTAAAATATCTTTTATGGTTCTTTCTTCTTCTTCTTGGTTCTTCTCCAAGTTCTCCTAGGCGCTTTGTCTCAGTCCACACACTTTTCTCGTCCACTCTTAAACTTGCAAGTCATCTCACTCTACAACAACACTCCCCATTTTATCATCAAGTAGACACGATTTAATAACTCCCTCAACTATCTTAAAAATTTCTTTAAACTTAATTTTGTTGTGTCCTCACAATGTTGATTTTCATAGTTCCATGGCACACTTCTAGCTTTTACTCATACAAGATTTAGTGTTATGATGCTTAAAGTCAATGTTGTTATGCCAAGAATTAAACAGCTTATGAAAGTTGTGCTTATTTTAGTGCCACAACACTCCCAATGTGATGTCATAATGTCACCATTCTCCATCTTTGAATAGATGTTTCTTGATTCATCTAGTATTTTCACACAAAGGGTGGACATTATGGTGCTAAGTTGTCTATTTTTTATTAATTTTCTTCAAATTCCAAGTGTCACAATTATATAGCTAGCACTATAGCACTATCTTCTTTATCTATGAGCCCATCTTTTTTATTAAGGGTGTCACATCATAACATTGTACAATGCTAAGGTGTTGCCTTGACTTTTGTTAGAATTTTTACTAACTCGTCAATCTTATATATTATGGGAAATTTCTTCAAAAAATAATATACTCAGTGATAATAATAACTAAAATTTTATTATTTTCAATAAAAAATTACATTTTAATTTTAATATTTAGATCATCTAACTCACCAAATAAAATACCTTCCAATTAAATTATTATTTATCTCAAATAATAATGTACAATTCAGACATATCCTTATATTTAATCATAAATGAAACTCTTAAAATATGAAATTGTTGAAAAACTATATTAGATGAAATATAATCTTGCATAACTAATGACTAAATATATATAATCAATAAATAATATAAACCAAACTTTTTTCTTAAACTAATATTTCTTTTAAAATTAGTTTCTCAACTATTTTAAGAGGTTGGAGCATAAGTTTTTATGATTTTAGCTAATTGATTGTTATAATATTCATCATTTTATATCTTAGTAATTACAACATAATGTTCTCTTCTAAATACAGTATCATTTAGTCTAAATTGATCACTCCTCTCATTAAATATTATAAGAGAGAATCAAGTAACCAAACATTATAATAACTAAAAATATAGGGTTTTTAGATTTTTTTTAATTATTATTTTATTATTTTTTAGATATGCACACCAACCCATTTTTTATATTATTAAATTTATACTTAATATGTTATATTTCATGTTATAC